>VRLP01001861.1:0-109305 GCA_009660295.1 Lophius piscatorius
ATTTTTTATTTATGCTTTTATCTGCTTTTACTTTGTAGCACTTTGAGATTTGATCCAAATGTAAAGTGCATTATAAATTAAATGTATTATTATTATTATTATTGTTAAGTTTAGATTCTCTTAACGTAAATGAACAATTTTACCATAATAAAATTACTTTTTCTTGTAAAACTACTTACAGCCTTATCTTTGTAATCTATTTTTTTTTCAATATGGCCCTAATATTCCCTTGTAAATCAACAAGTAGCCATGGCAAAGAGAAAAAATAAAAAACAATAACTTAATACCAATAAACACCACTTCAGTTGGTAGTTGTGTGTACAACATTTCTACCTCTTCTGAACAAACTCTGTCACTCTACATCTTTAAACAAAAAGGCTCTTAAATTGTTTGTTTTACACACCGAGACAGTATGAGTTTATATCTGGTCTCAGCAGACATCCAGCTGTTTCCTCTAATGGTAGATCTCTTCACCATATGCAAACGAAATACGCTAAATTCTTCTACAGAGTCAGGTTTTCCCCAGGAAAGTAAATAATGTTTTCTTGCCATGAGTTAAGACGTAAAATCCTTCTTGGATTTAGTCTCAAATTTTTAGTTTTAGTTTTTTCTTTCTATTTTTGCTTTGTAGTACCTCTCTTTCATTATGGTTTTGTGGACATTTGATAATGATATGTTCCAGTGTTTCCTGTGTGTTAAATGATCACATCTACCTGTTTGTATGCCAGGTTTATTAGAGAACTGTTGAGACCTGTGTGACCCTCCTCTCTTATAGTTTTGCTGTTTTACCTATTTTCCTTTGAATATTTTAATAGTTCCTACATTAATTAAGGTATCTAGAGATTTCTTTGTTACATGATGGCTTTGATGTTTTTCAGACATGTAACTAGCATTTTTGTATTTGAGTATTGCCATGTTGCCACAGTTATTGACTGAGCCCCACACTTTTCAATTTTGCCTAAAATACTTACTAAAATGGAGAGTAGAGCAGTCCTGATAAAACTGCACATTTCTTATGTATGATTTGCGTATATGGTGTTAAAGCAGTGGGAGTAGATATAAATATAAAAAATGGTCTATTAGACAAAAAAGACAGAGGAAGTTGATTGAATAGTATTCAGTGTGCACTCAGGAACACAGAACTAGTCTTTTTTTCTACAGCATTAATATTACTAGTACTAGTAAAGGTGGTGAAGTATTAAGAGAGGATGAATGCATGTAGTGGATTGGTGATAACTGAATGTGAAGGATTCTTTTTCTAATAATGAATGGGGAATTGTTTCTTAAAACCGCTGAACGTTTTTGAAAGTATAAAATGTAATCGGTTCCCTGAAAAAGATGAATATTTGGATATTTGAATGGTTCTTATTCCTAATGAATTTCTGAGAAATATTGAAAATTGGGATTTCCTCTACAAGGAAGAAGGATTACATTTTCATTGAAAAATTCGGAATATTTTTGGAAGTAATCTTAAAAGATTGTTTCTTAGGACAGTTTCCAGTCATTAGGTCCGAAAACTGTCATGTACCATGATGTCTTTGATGTCCTTGACATGAGACATGAGACTGTCCCTGCAGTTTAACATTGTGATTTGCCGTGTTCCCATGGTTACACACTGATCCGCAGGCATAACATCACCATCAGTAGGGTTGTCTGAGGTCTTCCTGGCTTTAGTCCCTTCTTCTTCTTTTCCTTTGGAGAAGGGGTTCCTTCCCTTTTGGGTGTTTTTCCACCAAGATGGCATCGGTTGCCCCATTTGTGATGTCATGGTAAGGATTCTATATGGTGTATGTAAGGGTGTAATGCATGTCAACTAGTGTTAAACCCCAAATGAGAAGAACTGAGACCCGGTGTCAATCATTAGTGTCTTCAGGGAGAGATAACTTGTGGAATTCACAGTGACCTATCTGTGTGCTTTATTTCATCTTGCTTCTTTTCAGCGTTGACAACCAGAATGGCAGGACGACGACGCAGACGAGGACAAAGAGTCCACAAAGTAAGAGGTTCAACTGTGACACATTTTTGTCACCACCACACTCAAAGATGAGATTACTGTTCACTTTGCTCGGGCGTTTTTCTGTTTGAGATTGATTTCTTGGAGCTCAACAAATTAACTTTGTTTTTATTGTTTTAGTTTTTTAATAGCTTCAGACAAAAAAACCCCAAGAAAAACAAAATTTAATTTGTTACAAATATAAAACGTTTTAAGAATAATTTCAAATCATTTTAAGTCAGACATTAAAATATACAAATGAAAAATAATAAAAAAATATAGACGCTTTATTTATCCCGAGGGGAAATCAGGTTCACTTGCTCAAGGAACCTATGCATTAGCTATTTTAGCTTGTGCGGCGCCCTGGGCGAACTCGACTTTCAACACGGCCACTCTACCCACTGAGCTACAGCCGCCCAATAAAACAATTAATAAAACTATTTAGAACATAGAAAAAAGAAACAAATAGAATAATTTACAGAACAATTTGAGGCGTCAAATAAACAGACAAAAAATAAATCAAACTATTTACTTGGGGTACCATATCAAAATCAACAAAAAACATTAAGGAAGATTTAAGGCTTTAAAAAATTCTGCAGTATTTTTACAGGTTGTATGTTAAGTCTCTTTTTGGTCCATTTGTCGTTCTGTGTCAATCATATAAAGTAAAATTCACAATGGATAATCTTTAACAATCAATATAAGTTTATCTACATTAGAAAGGAAAGTGAAGATTGTTAATGTCACACTTTCTTATACTCATGGATACACGATGCTTACTTAGTGCATGTAAGTGGAACATAGTCATTTTGTTTGTTTTGACACTGCATTGCTTTCATGCAACAGTTAAACTGTAATGTTATCAGCAAATTTATTGCAGTATGAAGAACATAGTTGCTGCGTGTTTACTAACTTCTTGAAGTGTGTTTCTAGGAAACCGTAAACAAACACAGTGTCTCAAAACAAACATTGAATAATGGTGTTACAAAGTCCAATTCTTGCACATATTACACAATACAGGGATACCTGGATTAACTAGGCTTCTGCGGCTGTTCCAGACAGTAAGGGTATATCCCCAAAAAGTCCCCAAACCCCCTTAATTGTAAGATTAGATAAGAAGAAGATATACTTTATTGTCACCAAAGGTTTTTTGACAACTCCCTGATTGAGCTCACCAAATTAAATGTGAAGTTATGTCCATTGAATTTTTTAGTAAAACAGCTACCCCTAGTGGGCAAAATATTACGTTTTAGAGAAAAATATGATGCATACAAGATGGATGCGGCAGTCAGCAATTCCATAATACCCATGACTTTTCGGCGATATAATTAATGTCCTGCTCAACTGTTTGGTTGAGCATATTTGAGTCACTATGTCTTATTGAAACTTGACTGAAGCTGCATAAAATATGACCCAGTGGAAGAATGTATATATTTACCAGTACGGGGCAAAGATGGAGCCCTGGGGGACACCACAGATCAAAAGGGCCACGGAGCAGAAGACATTAACCATGGGTATTGAGAAAGTCCCATTCCACAAGTGATATTTTTGATGGCATATATATCTAGCCCTGTAGTAATTACTAAACAGAGTCATAACTTGATACAACCTAAAGTCTAAGAGTCAATCAGTTTTCTAAAAAAATGCTATCCCAAGAAGTTGAGCCGTAATGAAAATTGACAAATTTCCATGAAATAATGTTGCAAATCTTCTTTTACTGTTTGAAAACATGTTTGACCAAACAATAGGTAATTTTATGTTACATTTTGTGTTTTAATAAATGCTGCAAAGCAAAAAAATATGCAAAGACATAATAATAATAATTATTGTTAATTTTTTCATCATTAAAAGGTTGATTTTAATGACTTAACTGACTAAAGTGTTGGCATTTACAGTATTTTTAGTCCATACAGGATAAATACACGGCTGCAGTGTCCACCACGTCCACTGCCGATTCTGTTAACGCAATAACTCAACAATTATGTCATGGCTCATTTTCATACCCACATAGACATTAATGCGAGGAAGAACTGTATTGACTTTGGGAAAGGGTGGTTGTATATTACTGGCACTAGGGGAGCTTTATTTCCAACTGTTTTACGGCGACAATTTCTCAACCAAACCATATATTTGGTTGAGAAATTTTAGTCCAGATTTGGTGCATATGAATTGACCAAAGGAGATCTACCTTGTCTACATCATATTTTACTTTGATAGTTCATATTTTACTTCCAACATTTGGGACATAACTTCCTAACCATTGGTCCATTTAGTCCGATCAAGTGTAAATTTGGTGCATAGGAAATGGCTCAAGGACATCTATATTGTGTCTATCATCTTCCAGTAGCAGATGTTTTAAAAAAAATAGGATGAGCTTCTTTTTAAAATTTTTTTTTACTAAAACCCCTGTTTTCTGGACATTCAGGGAACATTTTCAAAGCAAACCGCTAAAGACCTTGGTTTTATTGGTTATATATTCCTAAGACTAGGCGGAGATCTATCTCCAAAATTTTCCTGACGATAATTTCTCAAACGCTGGTCCAATTTAGTCCAGATTTGGTGCAAAGGAATGATGCAATGAGATCTATCTTGTATATGTCATACTTTTACTTTAGTAGTTCATACTTTAGTCCCTAGGCTGAGCTTTTCTATGAAAGAAACTGTGGACATAACTTCACATTTAGTTTGAGGATGCATGTCTTTGCTCATTCTCTGCAGGTGCTGTTTGATGGGCCAAGTGAAGAGAAGATGAGATTGAGTGTGGAGTCTGTGCAAGAACAAAATTTGAAGACCACATCAAATATCATGGACCCGAAAGAAAGGGAGAAAAATCACCAACAGCAGCTACTGGGGATGATCCAGAACCTCAGGAAGGAGCTGTCCATCAGCAAGGAGAGCAATGAAAGTTTACGGGTCCAGCTCAAGAAGTCAGATGAGGAGCTGGCACTGAAGGAAAATGAGATCAATTTTCTCCGGCACACAATCTTTGAGGTTGAGAACGAATGTGACTCTGCCATATTTGCAGTTAAAGAGCTTCAGGTTAAGCAGGAGAAGACAGAGGCGAAGGCGGATGTAAAAAATGGTGAGCAGATTACAGTTCTTCATCAGAGCCCCCATGCCCAGACAGAGGACAGAGAAGAGAAGATGGCATCATCTGACTTCAATGTGATGAAAGAAGAGCTGGAGAATGAAATCAGCCAGCTGAAAGAACTCCTCAAAATAAAGGAGACACAGCTCAACAGGGCCAGTAAGCGTGCCAAAGCTCATAGAACCACTTTATACAAGCTTGATGACACGCAGAGAGCCCTAGGGGAGAGCATCCTGAAATATTGTGGTCTGGAGGACGACCTCAGCAGGCAGCTTGCAGAGAGAGACAAGCACCACCTGCATGAGATATCAAAGAAAGAAGCTAACTTCAATAAGGAGCTCTCAGAGCAGCAAGCCAAGTTCAAACAGGAGCACTTAGAGAAAGAAATGAGCCTGAAACAGCAGCTCTCTGAGATGGAGGAGAGCTTCCAGGAGGACCTCTCTGAGAAAAAGGAGCGCTTCCTGGAAGGGCTCTCTGAAAAAGAAGAGAACTTCCAGAAGAAGCTCTCTGAGAAAGAAGAGAGCTTCAAGAAGGAACTCTCAGAAAAGGCAGCCATATTCAAGAAAGAGCTTTTAGAGACAGAGCAGACCCTGAAACAGCAGCTGTCTGAGAAAGAGGAGAGCTTACAGAAGGAGCTCTCTGAGAAGGAAGAGAGTTTCCAAAAGAAGGTTTCCGCCATGATGGAAATGTCGGACATTTCCGCAAGGTGGGAGAAGAGGGCCCATCAACTGGAGGAAGAAAAGAGAAAGCTGGAGGACTATTTTCAAATGAAAGAAAACATCCAGCATGCTGTGGAGGTAGAGAAGAACGAGGCACTCCAACGCCTCAAGGAGGACCACACCCAGCTACAGGTAAGCTGCTTCAGCTTTTATTTTACATTCAAACAACTTATTTCAGAAAGCTTAGGATCATAGCAGCAGTATAAACTTGAGGTTTGGGAGTTGAGAAAGAATAACTTAAGAAATTAAGAATGTGAGCTATAGCCTTCAATGTCACAAACAATGATAAAGACATGACACACCTGTAAGGTCCCGATAACTCCTGTACAGGAGACCTGGACAAGTCTCCGTTTAAAGAACTAAAAGGGCCTAGTAAGAAATTCCTCAAGAATCTTTAAGCTGGGGACAGGAACATTTCTTAGCTTCTGACTATACCTCCATCCCAGATGTCTACCCTGCTTCCTCTAATAATGCTCCTGACGCTCTCCTCAAAATGATCTGAGCACTTTGTATGGTGCTAGGTTTATAATTAAGAGGCCAGGAAAAGAATAGGCTCCGAGGATCTGTTTTAAAAATAAGTTGACTAGGATAACCCACAAGTTCTTCATGGCGACGACTCATAACTCTAAGTGATGTTCCTATAATACAATATTTTCCACATTGAGGTACACGTGGTGAGCAAACATGAAACTCATGAGTGTTTGAATGCTTAATATCTTTGAAAATGGAAAATTAAATTAATATATAAATTGTTGTTTATTAACAAATATATATGAAATAGAGTGAGCGTAAGATATTTATTTTGAGTGTTTACTCATACACAAATGGAAATTTATTTTGGTTAGTAAATATTTATTTGTTTTTATTTATTAATGTTGACATTAGATATTAACAGCGATTATTCTATCGCTAATGGTGACTTTTATTTAAATGTATGTATAGTTATTAATGTTGAGAGTTGACCTAAGCTAGAAGATGAGTATTCTTTTGAAATAAATGGAGTGACAAAAACCTTTGTTTATTAGGGAACCCATCTGTCCTACGCTTTACTGCACAGCCCACCACTATGAGTAAAATATCAACCTGTGAGACACTGACATCTCTTTGACAATACCATGCAAGAAATCATGAATGATCATTCTGTATCAATTTTATTTCCGCAATCAAACTCACAGCTTTTAAGACTGGATCTTCTAGGGACATATCTTCCAGCCCTGGGATGCAAAACAAAAACAATCATTGTGCAATTCTCCATCTGGAGCTTTTCATGTGTGTCACCTCCTTTCATCTTAAAACATGATGATAGGTTTACCAGTGACCATAGAGTAGCAACAGCGTTGTCTGTAAATGCTTTAGATTATATAGGAGTTACATGGTTATATTCTTTTAAAAGTGCTGTGTGGATTGGCTGGTCTTCTTGAGGTAAACATATATCTGAACATCTGAACACAGAAGGTCTAAGACTGAGATTCTCAACCTTTCTTGTCAAACAGAAAGCTCTAAGGAAGAGAAAGCTGAAGTGTTGTGCTCTGCAAGAACTCAGCAAACAGCTTGCACAGAGAGATGAGCGCCACATACAAGAACTTTCTGAAAGAGAAGAGACCTTTAGGAAGGAGCTGTTGCAGCAGGAGGCCAGGTTCAGAACGGAGCTCTCTGAAAAAGAAGAGATCTTCCAGAAGGAGTTCTCTGAGAAAGACGAGAGCTTCCAGAAGGAACTCTGTGCTAAGAGGGAACTTTCCGAAATATGTGCAAGCTGGGAGAGGAGAGTCGAGCTGCTGCAAGAAGAAAAGAGAGAGCTGGAGAACGTTTCCCAAACGAAAGGAAACAGCAAGCATTCTGTGGCGATAAAGAGCAACGAGGAGCTCCAATGTCTCAAGGAGGAAAACATCCAGCTACAGGTAAGCCATTTCGTCTCGTATCTTACATTTTACTAACATATGCCCAGATGTCCGATGACAGGGCTATGAACTTGAAGTTTGGTAATCGAGAAAGAACTCCGTAAGAACTTACATATAACATGTAAAATAGATATTTGATTGTAACTAACCACTATAACAATATGACACACAGGAAGCTCTAGACAAATGCAAGCTGAAGTGTTGTGCCCTGGAAAACCTTGGCAAGCATCTCGCAGAGAGAGACGAGCGCTACCTGCAAAAACTTTCCGAGAGAGAAGACAGCTTCAGGAGGGAGCTGTCCGAGCAGGAGGCCAGGTTCAAAATGAAACTCGCTGAGAAAGAGGAGAACTTCGAGAAGCAGCTTACTGCCATAAAGGAACTGTCGGAAATTTGTGCAAGCTGTGAGAGGCTGAATTGTTGTGCTTTGGAAGAACTCAGCAAGAAGCTTGCAAACAAAGATGAGCGTCACCTGCAAGAACTTTCGCAGAGAGAGAAGACCTTCAGGGAGGAGCTGTCTGAGCAGGAGGCCAGGTTCAAAAGGGAGCTCTTTCAAAAAGAGGAGCGCTTACAGAAGGAGCTCTCTGAGCAAGAAGAGAGCTTCAAGAAGAAACTCTCTGAGACAGAAGATATCTTCCTGACAAAACTGTCCCAGACAGAAGAGGTCTATCAGAAGAAGCTGTCTGAGAAGGAAGAGCTCTTCCAGAAGAATCTGTCAGCGAAAGACAAGTGTTTCCAGAAAAAACTCTCAGAGATGGAAGAGAGCTTCCAGAAGGAGCTCTCTGAGACAGAAGAGGTCTTACAGAACAAGCTGTCCCAAACTGAAGAGATCTTCCAGAACAAGCTGTCTGAGAAAGAAGAGATCTTCCAAAACAAGCTGTCAGAGAAAGAAGAGATCTTCCAGAACAAGCTGTCTGAGAAAGATGAGATGTTCCAGAACAAGCTGTCTGAGAAAGATGAGATGTTCCAGAACAATCTGTCTGAGACTGAAGAGATCTTCCAAATTGAGGTTTCTGACATGAGGAAACTGTCTGAAATGTACGCAAGCTGGGAGAGGGGAGACCAGCAGCTGGAAGAAGAAAAGAGAAAGCTGGAGGACTATTTACAAACTAAAGAAAACGTCCAGCATTCTTTGGAGGTAAACGAGAACGAGGACCTCCAACAGCTCAAGGAAGAACAAACCCAGCTAAAGGTGAGAAACCTCAGCCCATATTTTACATTCAAACAACCTATTTCAGAAAACTCCAGATCACAAGAGGAGGCATGAGTATGAAGTTTGTGGGCTCAGAAAAAGAAATGGTCAAGAAATTAATTTACCAAATTCGTTTGTACTGAGATTAATAATCAGGTGTTATCTAAACTTATATTTTAAAACAAGGGATAAGATGCTATTAATCTCTTTTGTAAAAGTACAGGTGGTACAGGTAAATTGGAATTGTGATGCAGAAAACTCTTGAGTCTGTCAGGTGCCTGATTAAATATTAATTTACCAACCATCAGCAGTCGTAAGGGACACATCGTCAGCTGTGGACCTCATCTTCATCAGGTGTTTCTGCCTTTAAATCACAAAACACCCTCTTGCTGCGGCAGGCCACCACAGGCTGACCAGACTTCAGCTGTAACAACTGGCTGCTGCATAATGCAATCCTTGATGTTTCCTTAATGGATTGATATGACTTGCCTATGGATTCCAAGCTCTTTAAGCAGCCTAATGATAGATGTTGCAACAAAGGCCCTGACAACTTCTACTCAATAGACAGACTTCTGCCCCCCACCCTCGTTGTTCCACATCAGCTGCCATCTCAGCATAACACAGCTTCTTCCTCTCATGTGTTTCATCAAATGTATTCTCCCAGGGTGGGTGTCATTACTACAAAGTATAGCATGGACCATACCAACACACTGCTACCACCTCTGGTCCCAAGGTTTAGAGATTGTAGAGATTACCTATGGTATTATATGCTGCTGGCCCACATCACGTAGCATTTCCCAGTCTCAGACTCCTTCCAGCTATCCAATCCTGTTCAGTGGAGGAAGCTGTCTTTGTTATTCCCATTCACAGATAAGTTTTTTTGGAACTGCATTCATTGTTTAGGGGGGGCAGCGGTATTTCTAGCTGTTCTCTTGGACTCAATTACTGGGGCTTCGTATTTTTGCAATTGGATGTGCCTCCAGATGTAGTGGAGTCTTCCTTTACATCCAATGAGACAATGAGTGATGGAATATTTTGAGAATTACAATAAAGTCTGTACAAAAACAACAAAACTCAAAAGGTAAATAAGTTACAGGTCCAAACTATTAGTTTTGAGCAGACAAAATAATATCAGCTGATGTGATATTGAATACAGTCTGATACGGAAATTCCTGATTACACTATACACTGCAAATACTATGTTGTTCACAACTGTTTCTGTTTGGTTAAAATAATTGAACAGATCTGCCCTTGCTTTGAACACAGATACAATGTCCTCCAGAATTATAGGCATCCTTTACAAAATATGAGCAAAATGAGATTAAAAAAGCCCTGCACAAATTTGGAAAAGGATACAAGAATTCTGAATTGCTCAAAATGTCAATTTCATCAATAATTAAGAAGTTTAAATAGTCTGGAGAGGTGTAAGAATCAGCCTGGAAGAGGACATGAATTTAAATTCACCCAAAAACTTTGAGGAGGATGACAAATGTCAAAGATGGGTGTGGCTTAGCACATAGAAAGCCATAGCGAAAACCACCTAATTCGCACTGTAAAGTCTGGTAGTGGAACTTTGATGCCGTGGGACTGTCGTACTTCCAAAGGCTCAGATCATCTTGTTAAAAGACACGGTTCCATGGAATCCATCAAATCCCAGCAGATATGAGATGAAAACCTAATAAACCTTTGTCAAGAAACTTAACGTAGGCCATAGTGGGACCTTCTAGCAGGACAATAATCGAAACACACCTCAAAACGGTTCAGGGATCGATAAATAAAGCTTTCACAATGGCCATCACAGTCACCTGACCTGACCTAAACCCCAACAGAACATCTGTGGGATGTGCTGATGAGGAGAGTCCACAAGTGTTGACCTCAGAATCTGAAGGAATTGGTGAGTTCCTTGTCTCAGATCATTTTAATGGCTCTACAGGGCTGTTATTGTGGCATAAAGGAGATGCCAAAAATATTAAATTCAACGGAAATAATTTCAGCACAAATAATTTGGATTTTTTTTTTTTATTCTATATCAAAAATGTAATAAAAAAAATTGAATTACTGAGAATTAAAGTGTGACAATAATTCTAGAAAGCACTGTAACACCTTATGAGTATTCTCATCTCATAACTTTTCCAGGTAAACGCAGCGAGAGAAGTAGATAAACCCCAGGATACACTCAGTTTTGGGCACGACGCGAGAAGCCAGAATGCCAGCACTCTGCAAACTGAAGATAAAGCTCGGTGCTCCATCTGTCAATCTGTGTTAACTGATCCAGTTAGCACACCATGTGGACACACCTTCTGCAAAAACTGCATCACTAGACTGAAGAGGAGGAAGAAGAAGAAGAATCAGTGTCCCATATGTAAAGAGACAGTTGCCACAAGGAAAGGCTTTAAAAGTCGGATCACTAAGCTATTTAATCTGTGACGGCTCTTTTGCTTTGACAAGACGGTCTATCAGGGACCTGGCTGAGATTTGGTTTCACACAACTACAACCCTTACCATTACCCCCGCTAAGGAAGCAGGTTATGTTTTCACTCTTGTTATTTTATTTTGTTTGTCAGCAAGATTACAGAAAAGCTAAAGGACGGATATGCATGAACTTTTACGTAGAGATGGTTTTTGGCTTGGTCCTACGGATGATTAAAATAAAATAAAAATAAGAGGTTGTTCGGTGTTGTGACGTTACAATGTTGCGAGGCGCTCTCTAGAAATTGTCAATTATTGATACCTTTGTTTCTTGATTCCTATCATTTTCAGAGATAGGTTGTGGCCCTGGGTGAAGGTTTGTGCTCTCTTTTTTTCGAGTTCATCATTTCAAACTCATCGAATTGCAGACACGCTGATAACTCTGATTTACACACTCCATCTCATTGATAAGTTTATGTTTCAGGTTACTTTGTATTAATAAAATTGGACATGTTTCTTCACCTTAACCATGTCTCTCCCGTTTTTGTCAAGGCACTCGAGCAGGGTTGTGACTCATCAGAGAGCCATAAGCAGTAACGCAGAGGAACAAATGACAAAAACCAGGAGAGCTTCCCTGTTCTGAATAGGACGAATGACGAGATTAACATGGAAGGAGTGACGTAGGAAAATAAATATGTCTATATACTGGGAACACGAGGGTTCCCCTTAGAAGCCTCCACCCAGAGACAGTGTTAGCTCAGAGATGCAAAGCTAGTATTACATTAGCTTCATCAAAAAGCCAACCAATTTAGACACAAACTAGGGTTCGGGAGGGATAACCCATTAAAACTACGAGTAAGTATAGTGTTTGCATGGAATTATCCTTAAAATGTACCGTATTTAGACATAAAGCAGCGTTTGGTTGGAATGAATCTTTAGACTAATAGTATTTATACATAAAGTAGCATATGGGTGGTATTTACATTTAAACCATTAGTATTCAGAAATACAGATGAGGTTTGGTGGAATAAACCTTTATAACTATTAGTATTTAGACATGAAGTAGTGTTTGAATGGAATAAGCCCTTTGAACTATTAGTGGTTAAACATTTAGTAGTGTTTTTGTGGAATAAACCTTTAAAACTATCAGTTAGAACTAAAGACGTGTTTGGGTAGATTATGCATTTGAACTATTAGTATTTAGAAATAAAGTAATGTTAAAATTGTTAGTTAGATCTACATTTAGACATAAAATAGTTGATAGTTAGAGTGGAATTAAATTAAAACTAAAAATAGTTGAAAAAAGTAGTGTTGGGTGGATGAAATAAACCTTTACAGTGGTATGATGGAATAAACCTTTTAGAGCTCTAAGCAGTAGGACATATAGCAGTGTCTGCGTGGAATCAACCTTCACAAATTCCGTATTGAGACATAAAGTAGTGTTTTGGTGAACTAAACCTTTGAAAATAGGCTACTAGTAAGGGACAGAAAGTAGAATTCTGGGTGTAATAACCCTTTAAATCTCCATTCACTGCTGTAGAACGCAGTACCACCGTTCCACCGGTAGGGGGTTCTCCTCGCTTTCTGACGTTGTGCAGAGACTGAGTTGCCGCAAAGCCCCGTCCTTCAGGGCTTCTTAATCACCGTCTTTGCTTCACGCTCCAGCAACATCATCTAACGGAGGAGCAGCTGCGCTAAAAGCACCGGACATCGGTTTAGCGCCAAACATTATGATTTAGGAGAGTTAGAGTGACCGGAAACGGTTAAAGCACTCACTGCAAAGGCCCGGTTGCGGGAGTTTAACCGTTAATCCGTATTTATCGTCGTGGCTTCAGGGAAAGGTCGTCAAAAACACTGCGTCGCCTCGGTGAGATGTGACCGTCATTCCGTTATTATCAATGCGGGAGGGACTGCAGCGGGCTCAGTTCGGCCGCGTTGATGCAGCAGGACACGGCTGTGCTGTTCACATCCACCACCGGAGCTGGGAAGACAATAGGTGTGAGGATATCCGCCGGCCTGGACTCCCTGGACAACGTTAACGGAGACTCAGCACCCGCTTTGTCGTTACTAGGTAGGTTTTGCCCGCTAACAAGGGCTGGGATGGCCGCAGACCTGATGGCGGATTCTTTCCCCTAGTTGCCTTGACGACTCAGTTGGACTGCGGTACTTTTAACGGACAAAAATATATTTAACGGAATATATATGAGGCTGGGAAAAAATTTGGGTAAACCAGACTGTGTGTGTGTGTGTGTGTGTGTGTGTGTGCATGTGATAGAGCGAGGGGTTGTTTTATTATAAAGTCAATTTAATATGGATGAAATATTTTCTCAATAGTGATAATAATAATATTAAAATAACGTTATTGCTAAATAATTGCAACTATAATATTAATCAATAACTAGAAATTTTAATGTGAACATTTAAATTTCAAATTGAAGCTGAAAGGACTTTTGCACTGTAGAAATATCAGTAATAGTTGTAGTTAAGAATTTAAGAAGAAGTTAAGCATTAAGTTGACACGATTACACATGGTTAAACTGTACACTTATGTATTGTTTGAATTCTAATTCGTGTTTATATGTTCAAATATCATCAGTTAATATTTGCTCAAAACAGACTAGCATTATTATTTTTTGTTAAAATGATCATTTATTGCATTTTTTGCTGAGTTGACAGTAGTGGTGGTGGTTTGTTATCTTTAGGTCGAAGGCAAACCAAGATTTGGAGCACTTTGCTTTTATTGAATTTGCAACATCATGTCTCCCAGTTGCCATCCTACATTTTTATCTTTGTTTTGCATTGCTGACAAAACATTGATGCTACCATGTTAACTAAGAGAAAATCCAAATCAGTTATCCGATTTGCATCTGGTTCAGGATAATATAAAAGGCTACTTTCAGACTGCCTGTCTTAATACTCAATTCTGATTGTTTCGAAGATCAAATTTTTTTGTGTGTTGCCGTTCACACTAATTTTATAATGTAGCATATATCAGACTCCAGTATGAGTAGTTCGTGGCCCTAAACTGACACACATGTGCAAAAGAACAATAACAAAGACATCACACGTAGCATGCTGTGAGAACGGAATCAAAATGGAAGCCACTAATGTTAGTTTGACCACTTTTGCTTATAGTGAAAGTGTTTAGAGTGATTTTTTTTCGCAAGAAAAGCGACTGCAGCTGGCCAGCTTTGTGGAGAATATCGATGAAGATGATGTCAAAGTCTGGCTGAATTCCGATCTGAAGACTTGGACTCATATTCTTGAGTGTCTGATTTAGGACCAAATGTGAAAGTGGCCCAAATCGTAACGAGAATAGATCCGATTCCATGTGGTTAGTGCCGTCCACTTAGGTCACTTATGAGCGAAAAAATCAGACCTGGGCCACAATTTCTTGCAGTGTGAACGTAGCCAATGTGACCCAAATCAGTTAAAAAATGTCCGATTCCGTGTCCTTGCAATGTTCAAACTGAAAAATCTGAGCATCTGAGCAAAAACACATTCTGATTTTGGCCATATTTTCCCTGCAGTGTGGACACAGCCTTTCATATCTGGTCCTAAATCAGATCTGATCCCTGCTGATGTGACGGCAGTGTGAACAGTAAGATCAGAATTCATGTGGGGTTTCTCCCAATGAGCACACACGCATCAATGTTATGTCAGTTTTGTCAGCGATTGTGTATTAAGTCAAATATGGAGGATCGCATCAATGACCACTGGGAGACATAACTTCATAAATAAATTGGAATTGCTTCGATTATATTTTTGTTGTTGCCTTTATGTCCTCCACCTAAAAAGAAGACGCACTGCCACCACACTATTGTCACCACAGCACACAATGCAAAACACGATTGTCTGCATCACTTTTTTATTTATGTTGATAAAGTTGACATTTTATGCTGTTCGTCAGCATTTTTGTTGTAAATATGAGGTCAAGTTACAGATCTGCTCACACTTATGTCAGATAAGCATCCCACAAAAAGATGAAAGTGAACAGCCAAAGAAGAAAGATCGGATTTGAGAAAAAAAATCTGAACTGTGCCACTGTCCACTGCTCTGTGAACGTAGCCTAATATTCACTGAGGTTTGTAAACATCGAACTCTAATATATTACAATGATGCAGTAATATTTTATAGCATATTATAGGACTATTACCAGTGTTGGAGAGTAACTATGTACAATTACTCAAGAACTATACAAATGAGAGGTAATACAACACAACTTGATTATTTCCATTTTAATGCTACCATTTTTTCCATTTAATTTCCAACAGAACAAAATACCAATGTCATATAAGGGCGCCAGCGGACACAAAAAAACACACATGCACAAAACAAGGAGATCAAATTATATCCATTGTCGTGTATGATTCAAATTAAAAACAAAGCAATCTTTCCTGCAAAGTAAAATATATTTATAGCAGAGGAATAGAAAAATGATATACAGCAGAGGCTTATTATAGAGAGCACAACTGCCACAGATCAAGCAGGTTCATAGCTCAAATTCATCGCTGAGGCCTTTCAGTGCGGATGTTTTGCGCGTTCTTGCATATAGGTGTGAATGGTTCTATGTTGGCCCTCTGATATACTGGGGCGAGCTCCGCTTCCCACCCAATGTCAGCTGGGATAGGCTCCAGCTCCAAAACTTCCTCTATGCAACATAGGTTGTAATTTACTAGAGTAAATGGTATAGATACTGCTACATTCATGAATAGAGTCTACACATTAATGCAGCAGTAATATTGATCCAAAAACATGCTATATGATAGTAAAACACTAAGAGGAACCGTTTTACCAATAATCAGTGCTATTACTTAGATACTTTAAGTACATTTTTTTGTATGTTTTGACTTTGTATTATGATTTCAGATGAAATAGAAATGTGATATTTCGTCACTGTCTCAATGTCATTTTCCTCCGTTTGATGTTTGACTGGCGGTTCGTTAATGATGTTATCTGGTTTTTCTTATTCTGCGCTGGGTGGAGAATTATCTTCTAGCGCGTTCAACTTCCTACTGTTAATCTCTGGATGAACTCAACTTTTCCATGAGCATCCACTGAGGAGAACATCAGGAAAGACACCACACCACTGTTGGAACATTTTGGGTTGATAAAGGAGAGCCTTATATCTTGTAAGAACGGATTTGGGAAATTTAAAGCACAAACGTTAGCAGTCAAAAGTGCCAACAAATATAATTGTTAGTGGAAAAAAAGTGGCTTTTCCTCCTCACGTGAGCAGACACAGAGAATTAAGTAAAGATGAAAGTTTATCTGCCCTTAGTGTCAGCAATGTACAATGTCTTTCCCTTTTGAGTCTGGAAACTGGTGGTGGCGGCTGATGAATGTTGAGGTTGATTTATCGCCGAGGTCAGGGCGGCATGAGGAGGTGGAGGGCACGCAGACCGACATAAACAAAATAGATAAATGGAGAAAGTCATGTTTACAAAGATAGCAGCAAGATGATGGTAGGCTAATGACGAAAGTATGTCTCCGTGTTATCGGGTAGATGTGGCCCGATGAAGAGCACCGCTGATAGTAATTGATGCCCAGTGAGTAACTGAGACTGATCATGCTTGAAAGATGTGAGTTACAGGGAGGTATGACGAATGATTGGGGCCTAAGTGTTCGAGGGGAATAGTCTTCCTGACTACACTTTTGCCTTATTTTTTATATTAAACTAGGTCTACGCTGTGGTCCCCGACAGCCAGGGTATATTCCCGAAAAGTTCCAAGAAACTGTGTTTTTTGTGAAAAGCTCCTGCTAGTGACTAAAATATGAACTACTACAGTAAAATTGTATAGCTACAAGACAGATCAGCGTGTGTACATTCATATGAGATAATTTTGCCATAATTAGACAGTATACATTGGAAAAATTAAAGTAAAATAATACAAATACAAGTTAGATATCCATGAGCCAGTTTATTTACACCAAATTTGGGGTGGGACACACGGTCTGTAAGTTATGTTCCAAAAACATAGATTTTCATGGAAAATACCCTCATAATGACTAAATATGAACTTATACAGTAAAATATGATATATCAAAAATAGATCTCCTTGAGTCGATTCATATGCACCAAATTTGTACTAAATCAGACCAACGGTTGAGAAATTATTGCCTGAATACTTTTGGAGTAATGCTACCCCTTGTGACTGAAATATGCAATTGACCTTTCCCAAAATCAATCCAGTTCTTTGTTGCACCAAGGTTTATGGGGGTATCAAATTTGAAAACGATCCATAAAATAGTTTTGGGTTTATCCCGTTAACAAGGTTGACCTGCAGTGGCAACAGTGGTGGAGGTGTCGGCGATGATGACAATTTCATAATATCCAGTTTTTTAAGGGATATAATTATGGTTATACTTGTAATGGAGGGATAAATTAAAGAAATATAAGAGAATCAAATATTTAATTGCATTTATTTGTATTTCAATTAATCTGCAGCTAAATGATTATCTTGATAGCCCTGCTGACAGATTGGAAACGTTCTCTAAGCCAACAGGAATGTATAAAAGCAGTATCAACAAAGGCCGGGTGGGGTACCTTAAATTGCTTAATATGTTTGTTTAAATGCATGTAGAGCTGTTCATTCCTGCCTCTCCTTGTCATCACAGAAGAAGAAGAAGAAGAAGAAGCCATTCCTGTACACTGTTAATCCTAACTGGTGGCTCATTTCTCTACAGTGTCTGCGTGAAGGATTGGGTTAGAGCGCGACAGCGGACAGGTGCCTGGATCAGGATGGCAGCTGTAGTGAACTACTCTCCACCTTGGTGGGTGAATCTGCTTCACCGGTTGCCCCATTTCAACAAGGAATTCCAGATTGTGAGCAGTGATTTCAAACCGGAGGACTCTGAGTATCAGAAGGTAAGAATCCACCATCTTCAAAGCATGAGGCATCACATAATGAGCACACCCACAGCCGGCTGCACACACTATCATTTCACAGCTGAGTGGCCAAGTGGTGACGAAAGCTGTCCTGAAACCATAGAGTTGTGGATACCCTCCCTATACTGATCAGTGTATGTGTGTGTGTTTGTGTGTCTGTGTGTGCATGTGTGTATGAGATATGTCCATGAATTGAGTCCATTTTCTAGTTTGAACACAGCCTCGGGGCTTCAATTCATGATGTCTGAAACATAAACCTAAAGAATCACAAAATTAATAGAGAGAAAGACAGAACACAAAAATAAATACAACTGATCAAATAAGTGTTCGATCAGCCATAACATTATTACCAATATGAGGCAAAGTGAATAATATGGAAGGTTTCATTACAATGTTAACTGTCAGTTGGTGGCTTACCGGCTCTCTGATGACTAACTTATACGATCCAATCCTTTGGAAGTGCCACTTTTGCACAAACTGGTAAAAAAGTTAATAGTGGCTTGGTAGAAGGGTACCAGAACACACAGTGCATCTCAAAGCTACACATTATTAGGCAGGTGACTTTAATGTTATGGCTGATTGGTTTAGCTTTAAAAGAAATAAGAGCTTATATCTATGAACTGCGACTATTGGTTAGAATAAAGCAAGTAATTGGGTAGACCATCTTGAACGTTTAGAACTTATAATAGACATCTTAAGTGTGTATTATAAGTATATAGTCACTTATTCAGTGACGTTTTTGCCATCAACGATCTCTTGCTTAACTGCGACCTTTACGATGACATTGATACATCCACAAGAGAACAGTAAGGAGCAATGCGTTGGGTGGTGATCTGTGAGACCATTAAAAATGTTGCGACATATGGATGAGGGTTTTTTTCAAATTTTTCACTTCACTTTTTATTTTCACTCTGTTGACATTTATCGTCTCTTGCTTGGATTATAACTATACCGCCCCAAACGTCTGGTGTAACAGCTCTATTTCGTTCCTATCTTTGAGAAAATCTGTACAAATAAAGAAGAAATTAAAGCGTGTATTTGGAAAAGATACCGTCTTTGGTTGGATCTTTAATGTTAGTACAATAAGCCTTAAGAGAGCAGCTCCATCTCAGCGAGAATCTAAGCGAGAATCCTCACGCAAGGTGACTTTCATGTCTCCGCGCTGGAAAACCCAGCCTCGCAAGCCCACACAAAGCCTAGACACATCGTTTAGAATCCCACATTTCATGCTCTGCAGTGACGTGGTTTTCTGACATGTTGGAGGAGGGAAGGGAGGGCATGCAGGCTCAAATGCTGAGCGTGGGAAGGCACCCACAGCCATGAAGAAGACAGGAGGGAGTTGGGAACTGAAGAGAGAAGCAGGCTGGGAGGAGGAGGTGGAGTGAGAAAGATAAAAAAGACACTGATTGGAGGCCAGGAGAAAGTGAGAGGGCACGATGAGCCATAGGAGGTGCTTCTAACTTGCCAAATACCCACTTCCTGTGAGCTATTCAGCATCTAACTAAAGGTCTTTGTTTGTATGTGTGTCAATGTGTCTAACCACTGGAATTTTAAGGACCCCCCTTTTAAGACTAATTACATCCTGACATATTTTAGCAGACGGGGCTGTTTCTATGTCCCTGAGCATTCTGCACTGTGATGATATGTTTGTTAAATGTACAGTTGTTATGCAATTGATGCTTGTATATACAGTATGTCACATGCAACATATTCTCTTTCTGTGTCAGTGCCTATTTAGTACTTAGTGGTGTTTATTGAGATGAGGTCACAGATTTCCCTCAGGGGTTGTGTGTGTGTGTGTGTGTGTGTGTGTGTGCATGTGTGTGTGTGTGTGTGTGTGTCCGTCCGTCCGACTATAGGTGTTCTACTGAAGATGAAATCATTCATTCTGGCTAGATAGGTGAAGGGACAGGGAGGCATAGAGGTTGAGAAGAATGAGGTTGAATTGGATTCAGGGAGGGTGGGACGGAGGGAAAGAGGAAGGAGGGAAAAGGGGGGGGAGTAGGGAGGGATGTAGTCCGTTGTGAAAGAATACTCTCTTTCTTTCACTCTTTCAGTGAGGCCTGTCTTAAGATTGGCTCAGTATATCTGTCTCAAAGGCTTTCATGCATCGACCCATCCAGCTGAGAGACACACACATCAACAAGGTCCCACAGTGTCCGTTAGTGTGATGTTGCCATCACCACACACACACACACACACACACACACACACGCTCAAACAATAGAGATTCTTCTATGCTGTGTAATTCTTTCTGATGTGATTTGGCACAGGTTCATTTGTATTCAGTTCTAAGCTGGTCAAATTTTACTAATTTACTCTCTCTCACTCACTCACTCACTCACATTCAGTGTAAACAATCCTTAGACACGGATCTGCTAAAATGATTGATTGTAGTTGAACCCTCTATTAGTGTGCATGCCAAGCCAGTAGTTGGTGTTACTTTTTAAGCCATGGAGTAACATCATGTACCTGCATCCAAACAAGATAGTCTGCCATTGTTTTAGTTCTTACTCTAGGCTACTAGACAGAAATCGCGACAACCATGCACCAAGTTGGGCTGTGTCTTAACATTTCTTTTTTTTTTAAATTGCATTATGACAATTTACATGAGAATGATAATGGTAGATTACACACTGCTACTCCTTCTCAAACACTCTTGTCATGTGAATGAATAACGTCACGTCAACAACAGTTTTAATTTTATGCAAAACCTATTGTCACGAACTTCTCCGAACGAGAATCTCACTTACATGTGACCTTACTCTTGTTGCATAAAATGGAAGGAAGTCAAAGACTATCTGGGGTAGAAGAGGATTGAGGGCAGTTTCAAGCCTAACTTAGTTGGTCCAGACATTCCAGCTTCTCAATTTGGTTTGACAACAAAGGTGGTGTTGGTCCAGATCAATTCAACCATGGTTCTATTGATCTTACGTGTGAAGGCCCTTTTTTGGGTGATTTGGACTTTTGGTTCAACTACAGGAAGTTATTGAAGGCTAACATACAGTGGCCGACAGGGGAGCACACACTGCAAACATCAATTTGGCAACATGCGCATGCTGCAAATTAAGAAAACATCTTCACCAAGTTGACAACACACATGAGCGCAGCAAATAAAGTAGTAAATAAATCTTCATTAATATCCCAACACACGCACTCTGCAAAAGCCACAACACAACACAATTAGTCGTGGTAGCTTCGCTTAAAATTCCGGATCATGCAGTCATGGGATTAAGAATGAAACTTTAATTCAAAAGACGTTCCATAAACAAAAAATAAAGTTAATACTGAGCCTAAGATGCACAGTTCCAAAAGCTACAGTAAACAATTTGTATTGTACTTGCTGAAAACTTTTAACCAACCATTTTAATAGCTTTTGTATTTGACTTTCTGAGGGTTATGTACACGTTTCCATTAATTATTAATTCATTTTCTCTATCTTCAGAATGCTCCATATCCACCTCATATTGTCATTTCCACTCTCTCTTCCTAAATTTTTCTAGAAAACCCCCTGCTAAGCATTCACTTTTTTCTATTTAACAAACAGAAGAACTGCTCAGCGTTGTCCTTTGCTGGAGCAGTTTGTCTCTAATGACTATGACTTTATGGGGCAATGCTGACTGTGTGGCTTTCTGCAGCAAAACACTTTTATTTTTTTTCCTGAGGAGTTGAAATACGAGCTCTAATCCTGAGGTTCTTCAAGGCATTGGAAAGGCTTGCGTGTCCATCTGTATGTGCACGTTCATCTGTTTGTATTGTGCAGGAATCGCGGAGTCAGCCACCAGCCACAGTTTACCAGCTGCAGAACATTACAGAGGAGTCATGTGACTTGTAATGACACATGCCTATATTCCCAGATGTGGAAAACAGGCCTGTAATTTGTCTTTTTGCATCGTATTAACAGTTTGCTCAGTAGAAAACATTATCATTGCAATTCGACAATGATCACTTTGGATAAAAGTTGACAAAAGGTGTCACTCCTGCGCTTAAGATTCAAATGAGTAAAAGCCTTAATGTGAATATATTTTGCTTTCACTGTTTTGGCTGTTCTTTGACCCAGGAGTTCATCTGAATATTAGTAGGATGAGCCTTAGGTCAGTCATTGTCTCAGGAAATTAGTTTTGGGAATAGTAGGCAAGGCCAAACTGCCGAGTAACATACAGACATGGCGAGTGCAAGGACAACTCACTGAGGTGGAAGTGATCGAGCTTGCCAGTTCAACTCTCACACACACACACACACACACACATGTACTACACACACTTAAACCGACAGATTGAAAGTAGATCAGTGTGCCTGGGTGTTTAACATTAAGCCCCTCCCCCTCCGGCCTGCAAGCTGATCTCCAGTGGAGGAGATGTGCACGCAAACTCTCACTCTCACACACACAGACACAAACATACAGACACACACACACACACACACACTTACATCTAAGTAGACACACACATGCACCACCGAGCTTACCATGATTATTAGTAGCTAATTGGTCCATGCTTAATCTGCTCAGATAGTTTGTCAGCCAAACAGTTAATCTAGCCGCCATCATACACAGTGAGAGGAGAATGAAGCGGCTGCAGAGACCTGGTCCTCAATCAGATTATAAACAAGCATTAAGTCTGTATGCCAGACATCAACAGTCCAGGATCGGCTGTGGTCACTGTATCTGCACATGATCAGATGTTTTTTAATTGATGGTCTTACTAAAAAGCCCCATACTAAAAAGCTAGCATCCCCTGTTTGGAGTGTTACTCTGATTATGATTGGCAGGTAAAACCAAGCAATTCAAATAATTGGAAGGTTTCTAAGGGACTCAAAGGTTTCATACAAGTATATCCGAAAATTTAAAAAACAAGGTATTTTGGATTTCCAAAACGCCAAAGCCATAAAGATTGTATTGTTATTTATCTGATAAAGATCCAAAATGTATAATTTCATGTTTAACATCATCATAATGTCAAAGCTAAAATGCTTTGTAATGACTGAAGTGATTAACTGATCTCTCATATCACTTTCCTCTATATCACTTTATCTGGGTCAACTTTAGTAAGATTTATAATGCATGGATATCATGACAGCATACATTGTTAAATCACATGACGATGTCCCTCTAGTTCCCGAGGCTTAATGCTTCTTAACCACATAATTTAAGCCCTGTTGTTCATTTTAAAGGCACAAGTGATATAAAAATGCGTATGGAGAACAAAGGAGGCCTTTCCTATAGCACAAAGTCTCTACCACTAAGCCTGCAGATAAAAACATACACTAATATCAGGGACCAGGAAACTACAGAGCTTATCTCCACCAGGATCATCTTACCTCCTCCCATCCTCCGCTCATCTTTGGGGTCGACCATTTCATATTGTTCACAACAATATGTTATCATTTCTAATTTTTAAGAAAATATCCATGTCCTTATAGAGGCAACATTCTGACTCAGTGATGTAATGACCTCATACTGTTGCTCACAGTAAAAGCTGGCATGGCAGGATGTGTTGCTGATACTCTCCACAGTGGAGAAGTTAGTTCCAAAAGGGGGTTCCTTTTTGCCTTTTGCAAGCAGTTCAGTTAGTTTGATTACATATAAGAAACAATGGTCTTTTATTCATTAATTTTCCGGGTCGAGTCATGGTGGCTGTAGACTAAGTGTGGTATTCCAGATGTCCCTCTCCCCAGCAACACTCTCCAGCTCATCCTTTGGGATCCTGAGGCGTCTCCAGTCTATATGTGATATATAGTCGCTACAGAGAGTTCTGGGATTACCCCGGGGTCACCTCCCAGTTGGCTGTACCCGGAAAACCTTCAAAGGGATGTTTTCTGGAGGCACCCTGATCAAATTAGAACCGCTTCAACTGGCGCTTTCAGTGTGACTGAGCGAGGTCTCCACGCCGAGCTCTGTCTGGATGTCCGAGTTCCGCACCTAATCTCTGATGCTGAGCCCACCCACCCTTTCGAAGGGAGCTCATTTCAGCCGCCTGTATTCTTGACCTCATTCCTTTGGTCTCTACTCAGAGCATTGACCATAGGTGAGGGTCGAAACGCGGATCGGCTGGTCATTTTAGAGCTTTACTTAACGGCTCTCCTCTCTCTTCATAACAACCTGACTGATAGAACACCAGTATTACTGCTGATGCAGTCCCACAGTTAATTTTCCGATCACTCAAGAACAAGAAACCAAGATACTTAAACTCCTATACTCGAGACAGCAACTCAACCCAAAGCTGAAGGAGACAGTCCGACGTTTTCCGTTATAGAACCATGGCTTCAGTCTTGAGTTGCTTACTCTCATACCAGCCACTTCACAATCAGCTGTAAACATAGGTATCTAAGTTTCCAGGTATTT
This sequence comes from Lophius piscatorius, assembly GCA_009660295.1. Classification (NCBI taxonomy): domain Eukaryota; kingdom Metazoa; phylum Chordata; class Actinopteri; order Lophiiformes; family Lophiidae; genus Lophius; species Lophius piscatorius. Next base: position 24,529 of record VRLP01001861.1, read on the forward strand.
TAATATGGTAAAATAATCATTTTTTGCAGGTAGACAGGTATGTATTGAGAAGTTTACAGTAGGGGTATCACTGCAGGGTGAAAGAATGATGGCTGCAGGGAAGAAAAATCGAGCTCAGCACAAAATATTGTATTTTAGAACCCATGAAGCCTGGAAGTCTGTGAGAATCTTTTCTGCAATTGAGAATCTGCAATTGTTTTGGTTTTCCAGAAACGTCTTTGACTCCTCGTGGTTTTGTTGTGCAATGACATTTCCAGACACCCAAAAGAGGACGGACAGAAAAAACAATATTGCATTTAGCGTGTGTATGTATGTGTCTGTGCCTGTGTGTATGTATGTGTGTTTGAAGGAGATTAAAAAAAACCCAGAGCATTTCCTGAAAAATTGCAGTAACAGCCCTCATCTCTGTCTTTAAACACTTCTCCATTTTTAGTGCTCACTTCAGTCAGTTTCTTTCACATCTCATTCCCTCTCTTTTTCCAGCCTGTTTCTTTTTTTTAAATTCCAAATATACCAGCTCCTTGCTTTTCCTTCTGTCAACCCCTCCCTCCTCCCTCCTTTTTTTCACACTTCAAAGCTCTTCCAGGGTGTGTGATCTGTGTGGTGGGTCTGTAGAACACTCGGCTCTCCAACAGCTTTTCTTCTCCTTATACCATGAAGGTGTGCATGTTTGTGGTGTGCACTTGTATTTTTCATTGGCTCCATAAAACACAGACTAACAGCCAGTCAAACAACTGAAGAGAAGAGGAACGATTTACGGACCTGCATCCATCTGTCTACTCAGGAAACGCTAGATCACATGCTCATGTCTGTTTATATTGTTGCTGCTCTTATCAGCGAGTCTGTTTCCTGTGTATTTGACCCCCTTCTTAAATTGTCCCCATCGATGTCAAAGTGATATGGACAACTTAATATGAAAAGAAAGAAAAGAATAAACTGTTAAGACATCAGAAAGTCTTGTTTCAACTAATGTTTTCTTCTTCTCCTCAGTCCATTTTGCTGCTGGGCTCTGTGGCGCTGCTCTGTCTGGGCCTGGACCTCATCTTCCTCCTCTTCTACTCGTTCTGGCTTTGTTGCCGACGACGCAAGAGTGACGATTCCTCTCACTCCCATTCACATTCCCAGCAGCCAAGCGCCGACTGCTGCTGCACCGCCTGGTGTGTCATCATCGCCACGCTTGTCTGCAGGTGAGAGGACACCCACAGAAGTATCTTTATATGTTTGAGAGGAAGTCATGCATATGTGAAGGTATTCGCATCCATTCACACCTGTGTTTGCAAGAGAAAAGCAGAAAATTAACATTATTTAGTCTAAAAACCTGTTTTAATATTTTGCCTTCCCATTTTTAAATGTCAAAGTATGCGAGGACCTTTGTAATAATATTTTGTTGACTTCCATACTTAGACTGTACGAAAGTGTTAGGAGATAGATTTTTATTGCCAATGTATGTGTTTTAACCATGAAGACAAAAACTTCCAGCACCCCATAATGTCATAGTGTCTTTTGTTGTCTTTTTATTGTGAAAACTTTTAAGGCAGGCGGTGCATACTGTGGGTTTGGGCGGAGGCTAACTTTTCTCTATACTTTAGTCACTAAGGGTTTCACATAAAACAGTGAACTTTTGATTTCCTTGGGGCCTGAAAACACAAACATTTGAAAACAGGTCTGTGATTTAAATCTTTTGAAAGTGCCACTATTTCCATCTCTCTATAAACTGGCAAAAGGAAACTCTTTAAAAATGGTGATTTAACATTCTCAAAACAGTCATGTCTGTTAGGATTTCAGCCTAATAGCCACGTGCGGACAGACAACAACAAAATAAATAATGTCGGACCTTCCAGCTCCGTTCGAGCTGAGGACTGTGGCGAGTTCATTAATGCTCGCCCAGCAAACTATAGAGTTGCTCCAACGTTACTGTGATGAGAGCAGATAATCTAGCCTTCCCAGTGTGCAATTTTCAATTTCAATTACTTTTTTTTTATAGCAGGAAAACACAATAAATCAAACTCAATGCTATTTCAAAAAGGATTAGGTCCAGTCCTTAATCTTCCTTCTGCAGAGACTCAACAATTCCCCCATGAACAAGCGCCCCCATGAAAAAAAATGCGTTAGAACAGGTAGAAGCTTTGGGAAGATCCCAACTCAGGGTGGGTGGTTTTCTGTATTGATCTATTGAGTTGAGTTGAGAGGCAGGAAGGGAGAGACTGAGAGTTAGTGAAAGGGAGGGAAAAGTAGGCAAGGGTCTTCTGGGGTGCTGATTTTGAAAAGGTATGTCACCAACTCTACTGGCCTGGCATACAAACTACAGAGTTTCCAGTCCTTTTTTAGGTCCGTGTAAATAATGATTGTTTCTACGGCTTTGTCCTCTGGATGCAGAACTCTCTTTCCCTCATGCTGGTTTACCCATTAGGTCATGTTTGGCCTGGTCTGGCTTTTAGTGCAATGTCTAATAGCCTAAAGATGAAGAAGTATAAATTATTTCCAATTCAGTGCTATACCTTTTTATTCAACATCATTTCAGCTCATTACCACAAGTTTCACTGCTTTAATTTGAATTAAGGTCATTTACCTAGAATTGTTCCTTGTTTGGAGATAAAAGCATATAGGATCAATAATTTTGACAAGAGTTAAGACCAGAGGAACTTGTGTTGATGGGTTAACATGGACCAGTACATGTCAAAGTTTACTCAGAGTACTGTTTTTTTTTAAACTTTTTTCTAATGGCAGCACAAGCTGACATCTGTTTTATATCCCAGGTCACAATGGATGATATAGATTTGAATAAAACACCCACAATGCAACAAGAAGTTTTCATGACTTTACATTTGAATGTAAATACCATAATATGGAAACCTTTATATTCTAAAACAGTTGTTGGGGCAGATGAGCAGTAATGATTGAGGGTTGGTAGAAGTCCTTAGCGCTGAGACTCAATGGGGAGATTTGGTGATGGAGAACGATCAGTCCCGAGCTGCAGCTGAAAAGATTGCAGACACTGGTGGTGGTGGTGGCAGATGACTAGCCAAGCCTTGGCGCTGGAGAGGCTAAAGAACATGGGGAATCTGTTGAATGCTGGTGATGGGCAGGTGTGGGGTGTGCATTTTGAAAGAACCAGGCAGAGAGAGGGTTAACATGTTTAAACTGATATCATCATTGACAGTCAGAAAAATAATGAGGAATGATGATGATGATGATGCCGAGAAAACGTGAGTATGCATGGGAGTGAGATGAGTGACAGGATGAAAGACAAAAGAAAAATGTTAAATGTGCGATGATTGGCATCCTCACTGAACTTTCTGTAGAGCTATATTATGTCTGCCCCCAGGGCTGTGAATGCCTTTTAGGAATGACTCTTTACTTTTCATTTTTAAATTGCACACAAAAATTAGGTATACATCATATATTCAAATGAATAAATAAATAAATAAAAATCCAAACTTAGAAAAAAATTATGATGCCATTAATACAAATGGGAAAGCGTTAACGCTACCCTCTTTGCTTTTTTTGTGTGTTTCGTGGAGCCATTGTTGCATGTCGCTCCTCTTTCACTATAGAAACAGATGAAAAGAATGCCTCTTATTAGGGAAAACTGAAATACCATCCTCCACCTATACTCCAAAATAGCAATGAAATACTTTGATACATCAGAATTACTGGAGTTTATTGTATACACACTTTTAACCATTTTTGGTCGTTTGTTCAAATTTTACCCGTCTAATTATTCATTCATTCAATAATTTTTTTTAAATCAAAACTTTTTCCCCCAGCTATGTACTGTAGAATAAAGATGAATGGTGCAACTGAATGTTGGGTGGGTCAATATATGTTCCTCTGATTTGAATTGTCAAAAAAAACTTAAGGTTATAAGGTTAATGTAAAATTAGGTCTATTGACCATGAATTCCGAAAAGGGTGTGTAAAACCTGTGACAATGAGTTAGAATGAAGTTGACTGAACGGATGTATCTCAGAATTGGGAGATAATTTTGGATTTATGCTTCATAAAAGCCAAACCAGACCTGGGAGGAGCAAAGTCATATCCACAGGAAGCAAACATGAGAGTTAAACCAATTACTAAAAAATATGTGTCCAAGACACCAGATGGCCCCACTCCAGGACATTGTTTTGATATTGGTAATAACAACAACAATAATAATAATAATAATAATAATAATAATTACAACTCTATTTGGATTGCACAAATCTAAAGAAAGTTACAAAGTCCACCAAAAATATATGAGAATAAATGATAAACATCAAAACATAAAGTAGAACAGAACAGGAGTGATGCGGGACCTACGACTGGTCTTTGTTAACATCACTTCTGCCACGTTCTGCAGCAGCTGAAGATGAGCTCCTGAGGACTGACTGTGAACAATAGACCATAATCCTTCAACGCATCATAGGTGAATGTGAACAAACTGATTTAAAAATACCCTAAGGATGTAAAAAGATATTTCAAAATTGAAGAAAGCTATTATAAGATGCACACCAAGAGAGCATGTGTGGGATTGCATAGAATTCTGTCTAGCAGTTTTTGTTAGGGGATAAAATATTCCTCATTATATTCATATGGGCGGAAGAGGTTAACCCTACACACCCTCTTTGGTGCTGGCTAAGAAAGATGATTCGCTCTTTAGTGTGCTGGCGGAGAAGGAATAAAAACAGAAGCAGAGGGAAGAAATAAGAAGAAACCCCTCAAAACCAGTGTTTTAATGGTCAAAAAGAGTTAAATAGTTTTCACTGGACAGCAGCTACTGATTCCACATCAAGGATGCACCACCAACACACTTCAACCACTCTGTCCTGTTTAAGCAATAAAAAATCTGCGTGTGTCCCTTGGAGCCAGCCAGGAGGTTACTCTCTACTATCTGTGCTTGTCTGACTCACAAGTTTTTGTGTTTACTAAGATCTTTCACCCTATTGACCCTGCAGCGGGGTCGTAGGGCAGAGTCCGAGCGGCCGCTCTAGCAGAGAAATTAGCACACAAACAGATTCCTCCTCATTTACTCTCTCAGCACTCTCCTGCGCTCTCCACTGACATTTTCTCGATCTCCTCCCCTTTTCTTCTTCTCCCTTAGCCCTAGAAAACTATTCATTATTTCGCTCTCTTCGGCCCCCTTCCTGCCCTAGAAAGGATTGCCATGGCGACTGAAGGAGATTTAATGCGGAGACGAGAAATGAATAATACAGTCAGGTGGTGCGATGTCTTGGTGTGAGTGTTAGCGTGACACAGTGCTGAACAGTCTGGGTTCTTTTGCAAGTTTTAATACTCTATAATTAGTTATCATATTTCTTATTGAATATTTGATAAGGATTTGTCTGAGTGCATGTGTGTGTTTGTTTGTGTGTATGTGCATGAGTGCTCCTACAATAATTTGTCCGCGATTTAAAATGACATCATATTTTATTTTTGGCACCACAGCAGCCACATGTGGACTTCCTCTATTTGTGTGCAGGTGTATCTGTGTCCTGTTTCAGGCATTTTACTTTTATGCTGCTTTTTACAGCCTCTGTATGATGAACTTCATTAAGGAAAGATATTGAAAGATTACACAGAATATGCAAATCTACAAATTATTTGAAGATTTTTAATATGTAATTTGTATAGTAGACAACAAACAGCTTGGAATTCAGTGTCAACATTTTTATGTAGGGTGGGGCAAGTCATCTGTTGTGATGACTGAATTTAGCTTACCGCTTGACTTAACTGTATTATTATGACTAGAAGATTTCTCAAAAAAATATCAATGTGTGTCTGATAGTCAAATTGAAGCACCTTTATAAACCAGGACTGTTTTACTGTATGAACCTAACCTGTTTCAGTTTATAAACCCGGAATTGTTTCACTGTATGAACCTGGACTATTTCACTGTATGAACCTGGACTATTTCACTGTATGAACCTGGATTATGTATAAGCATGGACTTTTTTCACTGAATAAGCCTGGATTTGTTTCAATTTATTAACCCGGACTTGTTTCCCTGTATGAACTGGGACTATATCACTGTATAAACCTGGACTTTTTCATCGTAAAAGAAGTCGTAATGTTTTTTGACATTTAACTTGTTGGCTTCGATGACATGTAACTATTGCATTTTTATAATGAGAATGGCCACTTTGCTAAAAATGCATTGTGGATGGTAACTAAAATGGACAGCAGAGAAGTCCAGATCAAGCTGCAAATTTTGATTTTGAATTTCGTTAAATGCTGTCATACAAGATCCAAACATGAAAATAGCCAGTTTAGGCTACTGTCGCTCATTCAGCCCCCTGTTTTTGAATCCTCGCCGCACTTTCCCGTTTTCCCACTAACTCCTTCACTTCCACTTATGGCTGATATGCTAGTAAACCATCAAAGCCCATTTATACGCTGTTCGATGGCTTTTGAGTGATTATCTGTAGGGACTGCTAGTATTTAAGGGCTTTAGATTACAGATTTTGATTTGGGGACACCCGTGGTCCGTGGCGCGTGCAAATACAGAACTGGAATCCAACATACAGGGACTGGCTGTAATGATCACAGTGACTTTATAATAATTAAAGTCACCATGGGAGTCATTATAGACCACACTAGGGCATCCCAAAAAATAAGTGTTAGTATGCCGGCTAGACTCCTATTGCCGATTCAATTTATTTATGTAATAAAGCTGATTATGGCGTAGTGGGTTGCACAGTTTCCTCACAGCAAGAAAGTTCCAAGTTCAAATCCACCTTTGGATTTTCTGCTCTTTTTGTGTTGACTTTGCATGAACTCTTGGTTTGCGTAGGTTTCTATTGTGTACTCAGACTTCCTCCCACAGTTCAAAAACATGCAGTATAGTTGAAAGGTTGACTCTGCATTTTCACTGGTTGTGTATGGTTGTTTGTCGTCTTGGATAAGCTCCAACCCTTACTGCTGACCTGAAAAAGATGTGGTTTCCCCTGTAATTCGCAGTTTCTGATGGGATTACATGACTGTATGATGTCACCCTATTACATGGAAAAACAGCTTGGGTGCATAAAATTATAAATATTACTACTTATTGGATCATGGTCTACCTTGGGTGTGCAAAGATAGAAAGATTCATCACTGGATCAGGTGATCCTCCATAAAGAATGCAATTTTAAAGAAATTCCCTGCATTGACCACCAGTCAAGAATTAGCTGCCTGTACAATTCTAGCTAGTTTTGACTGAAGGTTTCAGCTCTACCTGTTCCTGTAGGCTATATTACTGTTAAAGTAAAATGAGCAGCGCACGCTTTCTAGGGGAAGTGTTATTGGTTTATTTACTAATCAACTAGAATAATTTGAAGGTATACTTTGGGTATATTTGAGCGGAAGCAAAACACACCAGTTATACATTTGAATAAACTCTTCAGCAGATAAATTGAAACATATTCAGACAGCTGTGATGGAGCTCAGCATTCATCAGGAGGCCTTTTGCTAAATTCCCACTATGTCACTGTATGAACCTTCACTGCATGTGTGACTTTTGTGTGTGATCATTAATATTTTCCTAATATAGATATAAATTGAACCCCCTGGAACTAACATGCTATTAATGAGAATGTTAATGCTATGACCCAGCCTGCAGATCATCTGTCTATGTCATGGATATATCTAACATCCACACGAGCATTTCTTAAAATAAGGGGCTGAACTGTGTTTCCACATCTACATTTCACTACATTCCAAATGGTATGTATGTTGGTGCAGTCTTTTGCATTATTGCATCATAGCAAGAAGGTCCAGGGTTCAGACCAAATTGGGGGAAGTGGGGGCCTTTCTGTGCAGAAGATCGGTCGAAGGATGGCTAGATACATGGATGGATGAGTGAGAATCTCAGCAGCTGAATCCCAACTGATAAGCTAGTCTTTTCTTTCCTATGTTTTATTTTCGGTCACTGTGATGCTGAACACCATATTTCTCCCCCTTGAAATAGTCAGACAGACTGTAGTGTGGATTGACAGACTGTGATTGACAGCCAAAGCCTGCAGTAATAAACAGTCATTGACTGGTTTGATGGAACAAACTCAAGGGTGGTTCCAAGTCCCTTTGTCAGTTGCTTAGAATGGTAACACGATTATCAATACAGAATCCTTGAGTGATAAATGTGGTAGCAAAACCATTACTTTGCTTCCCCATAATTGATAATGGGGATGGATATACTCCACGTTCCCCTTTGCTCAGACACCCTTTTGTTTGGTTTGGACTGGAACTCATCATGCACCCAATTTTGAATGAATGCAAGATTTGTTATCTAATCTACTATCTCCAGCTTCATTTAGGAAATGTAATGCAAAGCATTTTTAACAAATGTGCCCAGTCATTTCTGCTGAACATGGACAAAAGCAGAGTCTAGAGCAGAGCATCCCTCTAAGCAGCCACATTCAGAATAGATTGGAAAAGAAAGGATTTCTGGGCGATGTTTGTGGTTCTGGTGTGTGGATGCTCCATTTTTATCTCGGACTGAACGCACCGATGCCCACTGTCAATTTCTTACTGATTTCTCACTTACTGACCTGGTTAATGATGTAACTGTCAGTAAAAAAACCTGTGCCGTATCACATCTTATCTTATTTTGTGTCGTGTTTTGTCGTATCGGGTCTTATCTTTTCCTGACTTTTCTTTTCATACCTTGTTTCATATCAATTCGTTCAATATGTATTTTCAAAAGTGGTAAAATGTAATATAGGACATGTTATGTAGGGATTCAAAGTATAAACTGGTTACAAACTTGCCTGATGTTTTAAAGAAGAAAAGCTGAAATTTAGTGAGTTGATCAAATTTAAAATTCACAGCAGGGTAAATTGATTTCAATAAGACATTATGAATACATTTATTTATTTATTAAATAAATAACTTTTTAAATAAATAGATAAAATTGGATGAAATAATGATGATGAATGATGTTTTCAATGATTTAAAAACAGTTTTTAACCATTGTTTCGTTTGAGTGAGATAGCATAGCAGAAAGAAGTGTGCATGATGGGAGTGGAGTGGGTGATGGGAGTGGAGTGGGTGATGGGAGTGGAGTGGGTGAGAGAGCGAGTGGTTGGAGACAAAAATATGAGTAAACAAGAGTGGAGGGAGATGATTTACTGTTTTGACTGCGATGATGTAGGGGAGAATTGTGGGAGGCCGTGGGTGAGGAAATACGCACATGCGCACATGTACACATACTGAACACAAAGGAAGAGGAGGAGGGTGCAACAAAGGCTTTACAAGGGTAGGGGGTTGGGGAAAGGGTTAGATTGCAGTTGAGTAGAGGGTGTTAAGTCTTTGGAGGTGGTGGTGAGTTAGTTGTTGTGTAAACATGTTTAAGGAAGGTTCGGGCCAAAAAGGCTTATGTGTGAATGAGGGTGTAAGTCTTTGGAGGTGGTGGTGAGTTAGCTATGTTGTAAACATGTTTAAGGAGGGTTCGGACCAGAAAAGCTCAAGTGTGCATGTGGATGCAGAGCTCCAGAAGGATCACATTATGTATGGTCTGGTGACCCAATTGTTGTGTAGAGTCTGTGTGTGTATTTGTTTGAATCATTCCTGGTAGGTTTATGCTTGCCCTGTGCAATCGGTGACACCAAAGCAAAGAACATCGAACTCGGTGCCCCTGATGGTTAACACAGGAACTGCATGTAATAAACAGTTCATCTGCAGCACTTTTGTGTACGTGTGTGTCGGTGACTCTTTCATATTAACTATTTTGATAGCATCTGATGAGTGAAATAAACATTCTCTCAACTCCTGCCACTGTTTTCTAGTGCTGGCATTGCTGTTGGATTCTATGGAAATGGAGAATCAAGTGATGGAGCCAGTCGTTTGGCGTACTCCCTCCGCCATGCCAACCGCACCATATCCGGGGTGGAGAAACTTGTAAGTCACCTACTATATCACTAGACCTGTTTCTCTTTCTTCAATGATCAAATACTCACTGCTTTTCCCGAGACACCTTTGTCGATGACTTCGGTCAACCCTCCCTTCACCAGTCCATGAGCCTGATCCCCATCCCCAAAACCCCACCCCATAACTCACTTCAGCCAGAAATAAATAGAAATAGATGAGAGAATGAGAACATAAAAATAATGTTCTCCTTGACATTCGGATATTCAAAGTCAAAATGTGCAAAAAAAAGGAAGCTCCAGTTCCAGAACCAAATAATTTTGCCAATTTTCTACATGTTTGATCACATATGCAAACATAAGATAGTTGAACCCAGCACATCTGATAATGCCGGGAGAGGAGGTAGAGAGGGTGGGGTACTTGAAGTTTCTTGGAGTCCATACCTCAACTGACCTATTTCCTGAGGAAACTGAAACAGGCTCAACTCCCTCAACACCTGCTGATAAACCTCTTGTGGTAGACCATACTTTTAGAGAGCCTACTGACCTACTGCTGCACAGTTTGGTTCACTAGCTGTAAAACAGAGAACAGGAAGGACCTGCAGTGGGTGGTGAGGGTGGAGGAGTGGGTGATCAGGACCACGTTACCCTCCCCCCAGACACATCTACACTGAGCGTCTCCAGCAGAAAGCCTGTCGTATCATTAAGGACCCCGCTCACCCTGGACATCACCTGTTGTCCCCCTTCCCATCTGGAAAAGATACCAGACACCCAGGACAAAAAACAAACTTTTACAGACACGACGTAAAATAATGTCTCTTTCCTTTGACTCTTCAGGTGTCAGACAGTGCCCTCGCCTTGAACCAAACTGTGGAGGAGAGTTTGGTCCAGTTGGAGACAGCGTTCCAGGAGCAGACAGACTACGTGTCCATTGTCCAAAAGCTGCAGGGACAGCTGGACGAGCTGGTGAGGCTGATGGTGGACGTTCCCTTCTGGTCCAATACGAACGTCTCCCTCGAGGACTTGGCCCGCAAGACGGAGGCTTTTGATTTTTACAGGTCTGTACTAACAAGTATAACTTTTGTGATGCAAAATGATATACTCGGTTCAAATTTAGGTATCATTTAATTAACCAGTACAATAACGGGAATTTAGAAACCCTTACCTAATGGACCATTTTTAGCCATTTAACTCACACACAAAAAACTAATAATATGGCCAATATCTACTTAGTTTCAATAATCTGGATAACCGGACAAAAATTAAGCAACCTCAGGTTCAAGTCTCAGGTTTGGACTTTGGACCAAAAATAACTGTGAGGGGATTATTATTAACAGTGAGTGGAGCACAGTGATCGGCCAGTGCTGCGCTTAATCTACTTTATCCAAAGAAAAAGAAGAATCCCCGCTTTCGTGTTATTTATATTTATCTTATTGAAATGCTTTCCGTTGTTTTAGTTTTTAAAGGTATCCAATCCACAAACTATTGTTTTCATTGTCAGGTTTTGAACATACAGCTAATCTCATATGCTGTTGTAACGAACTACTCTTTCATGATATTCAAACATTAATTATTATAACAGGCTTTTGTTAAAGTGGTTGCAAACCTCCTGCAACTGCATTACTGCCACCAGCTGGCGGACCTACCACATAACAAAAATGCACCAATAAGAACAAGGGGAAAACATTTTTAAGACAAGACAAAAGTTGCTAATATCAATCAATTTTTTAATAAGTCATTAACTGTTCATATGTTTGAAAATTGAATACACATCCCTGTTAAATGCTACTCAAAATGCTAAGCTTACACTAACCGAGATAGTGAAACGACCCAGATATCTCTAACAACAACTTATCATACTAGCTAAATAAGTTGTTGATGTCTCACTCTGTGGCTTTGTCTCACAGCTTTTAGGCTCAGTGTTTAGTCATGTAAGGCATGTTACCCCAGTCTTATCTGCTTTGAACTTCGAAAGGTTATGCTAGTAGGCAGCTGCAGTTTTTATGGTTTCGATTTGTAGTCTGAATCTTTAATAAAAAAAACAAATAGTAATCTGCCTGTGTTCAGGTCTGTTGTGTATGAAATGTCCTACAGGATGTACGTTAAAGCATTGATTATTTCAGTCATAAACACTGCTGCTCCTGTGTTGCTCCTGTGTTTAAATGTTGTAAATGTGTGTGCTTACAGGTGGCTGGGGTATCTAGGCCTGCTACTGTTCGATGTCCTCATTTGTCTTCTGGTGCTCTTCGGCCTGATCCGTAACTCTAGAGGCACCCTCATCGGGTTTGTTACTCCACTCTGCCTGCTGAATCCACACAATATCTACCGGAATCTCTTCAGACTCTGAAGATTTGTTTTTATTTGTCCATCAGAGTGTGTCTGCTTGGGGTTTTGACGCTAATCATCAGCTGGGGCTCTCTTGGCTTGGAACTGGCTGTCGCTGCTGTAAGTGTAACCATGGCAACATCGCCAAGCTGTCTGCCTCTGCAATGATGTAATCGTTCCCCCCACTGCTGGAGCGAGTCTGCTCGGAGCGGGTATTACTTTAGCCTGATGTGCCTTGTGTGGTTTACCTCCTCTCACAGTCAGCCAGTGACTTCTGTGTTTCTCCGGACACCTACATCACCAGGGTGACCAAAGAAAACACCGTCATCAACCAAGGTATGTAGGCAGGAAAATAAGTTGTGATTGTAGCATCTTTATGGTTTAGTGCCAGATAACAGCACCTGACAAAAACAAACTGTCTGCATTCAAACACTTGTCTTAGGTCAGATAAGTCCATCTGTTGTGCGACCGATGTTTCCTTCTCATATTGCTCATATTTTAATATGTCTGGAGGCAAGTAGAAGAAAAACAATCCCGCATCTGATAAGAAAAAGCATTTCATCACTTCTCAGATGTATATATACATTTTTTCTTTTTCATTTAGGATCATTATCTCATTTGTTTTCTCTCGTCATCCTTTCATATCCCTCTTTAGAGCTCAGTTTCTTCTTCTAACTCCCTCACTTCCCTCCTTTCACTCATCTAATAAGATAAGATAGGATAAACCTTTATTAGTCCCACAACGGGGAAATTGAAGGGTTACAGCAGCCAAGAGCACACAGATCCATATAACAGAATAAAATACAAATGTAAATGTGAATATTAATCTATACTAGGGTATTACACCATAATATAAATATTAAACTATACAGGAAATATTAAACCATAATATAAATACTAAACTATACAGGAAATATTACACTATAGTATAATATAACACTATACAGGAAATAAAATATTATAATTATTATTATATTATAATCAATATTATACTATACTAAAGGAATATATTATAGTACAGTATACAATATACTGGACAAATTGCACTATAATAGAAATATAATAGAAATATTACACTATACAATAATACAATAAACAATATAAAATAACAATATATACACTCTAAGAAATAAACAAGTAACAATATTCATTGAATTATATTATATTAAATGTGCAGTTTGAAATGTGGACATGTTGAATATTATACTGTCCCATTGTGTGTGTGTGTGTGTGTGTGTGTGCGTGTGCGTAATGAGTTCTGTTGTCAGTGATTTCTGCTCTGCTTTAGAGTACAGATATTAACTCACTAACACACACACGCACACAGACACACGCAGAAATCTGCCTAAGTGATAACTAACGCAAACATTCTGGGCTCATCAAGTATTCTGACATACATTCCTTTCCCTTCCTTCATAGTATATATATAAAATGAATGTGATATTTCTAGTGATATGTATGTTTCGATGCACTTGCAGATATCCTGCAGTATTACCTGAAGTGCAGCTCTGGCCAAATCAACCCCTTCCAACAGGTTGTTGTTAATCTTCTGTTGTTTGTATTCATCAAACACAATTTACGCTGATTGCTTTACTTACCAGCTTACAAGCCATGTAATAACAGATGGTTGTATGTGTGTTTGGGATTTTTCCTTTTGTCTTTCTGTGTGATTGAAGAGGCTGTCAGGAAGTCACAAAGCGTTGGTGGAGATGCAGGATGATGTGGCAGAGCTACTGAGATCAGCAACGCGTGATTATGCCAACACCAAGGTTTGTGCTCTTCCGTCTGCAATGATCCGTAGGTCTCTATTTCATGGGTGAAGGTTTTGCATCAGTAGCAGTGAGCTGTAAGTGACAGCAAATACATACACCGATCAGCAATAACATTAAAACTGCCCATGTAATTGGGTGTAGATGACCTGCCATCAAAATAGCTCTGCGATGCACTTCTGTTAGAACCAGCATAAACTTTTTCTGGAATTTGTGCTACACTAAACACTGCAGACCGCGAACACACACCAATATTTGCCGTTCTGGAGATGCTCTGACCCAGTCATCTAGCCATCACAATTTGGCCTTTTTCATAGACTCTCAGATCTTTTGCTTGTCCATTTTTCCTACCTCAAACGCATCAACTTAATATCAAATGGCCACCTGTTATGTTATTCTGACTGCCTCTCAGTCAGAATAACATATTCTGATTGACAGTTAGAATATGTTATAATTTTGTTGCTTATCGGTTTAGAAACCCTGAAATTTGAGAAATTGTTGGCCATGCTTTCTCATAATTTACTTAAAAGATTGTTCAGTTATTAAAATAGTTGCTTATTCCAGTAGTTTATCAACTGACTCTGGAAAGTCTGTGCTGCCGTTAGAGAACTGTTTTGTCCCAGAAATAAAATACAAAATCTGAACTTTGATAATTCAATGACTGCTGATTTGGTGGTTGGACAATATAGTCCTTCTGTTTATAGTTCCCATGATGCAGTTTGGGGACCAGAGAAGTGAAAATGAGAAAACCTGTTGATAAACTAAACCTTGTGATGAGACATAAAGTGAATCTTTGACTTTCCTTGGTAATTGTAGTTGACACAATAATTGAACCACGTAATCAATTTATGTTAGTTTGTCTTGATCTTTCAGTAATTATAATGTTATGGCTAATTATTTTATTAATCTGTGGGTAGCATGAAGGTGGATATCCATTTTTGAACATGCATGGTTAACTTTTGCCGCGTGTGCAGGGGAGTCTCGAGCAGATCCAGTCGGTACTAAATTCCACGGAGGTCGGTCTTCACCAGCTGACTGCTCTGGTTGACTGTCGCAGCCTTCACATGGTGAGAAACTTCAATCTCTGATGTTAGAAGACAAAAGTCCTTAAATCCAAGGCTTTATCACCTTACGTCTCTCCTCCTTCTCTATGTTTAGGATTATGTTCAAGCACTTTCTGGGTTGTGTTATGATGGAGTGGAGGGTCTCATCTACCTGGTTCTCTTCTCCTTTGTCACTGCCCTGATGTTTTCCTCCATCGTGTGCAGCGTGCCACACACCTGGCCCAGCAAGAGGTAAAACACACACACATGCAAACCTCACACAATCCTTTCCATTCCTATATGTATTGGTTTAGTATATCTGTATGCACTAACAGCAAACATGTTACCAGTTCTAACTCTTTAATTCTCTAACTAAACTGAGCTGAGAGACCCTCACAGGATCCAGGATCCACCCAAGCATGTCATTCTTTAAATACATTTGCCTACCGAGCCTTTGGATCCTACACCTCACTGCCTGTCTTTGCATCCATCTAATCTTCTTTACAAGTTTCGTTTATTTTACGGTATGCCAGTTTCTGTTTTTTATATATCTCTCATTTTCGTTTTCTCCGCTGTAGACTCGGAACATCATTGTTGTTAGATTATGTATCACCACGTTTTTTTTCTGTGCCTCACTGCCTCCTTCTGTTCCGTCCCTTCCTCCTCTCTCCCTGTCCTGATTTGGAAATGCTTTGGGCTTCAGCGAGGGATGGTGGATATCGAGGACAAACTTATGATACAACATATGGCCTGTTTAAAGATCTATTCGAGCAATCAAAAACGCCTTAGGTAAAATCACCACTAAGAGCTCTAGACTGTAAAATGACATGCTTCGTAATCAATATACGCCGCTGCTTTATTGTACTACAGAGAAAAATCATAATCATGAAACATAGTTTTGTGTTACACTCTCGGGTGTGAATTACCAGCTGTGCTAAAATATGGCCCCGTAGGAATTAATCCATTATTGATAATGTTTCTTCACAGAAAAAAAAGCAGCGTTTCATGGTGTTGGCTGCTTCTTGAGGCTTATTGTGCTGCAACTGCTGAGTCTGTTTGATGGGATGCAGTTAAAATTTTTCCTCGTTGGCTGAGGAAAACACCTCTATCTGCTGGACAGATGATATATATATATATATATATATAACCCTAACCCTAACCCTATATATATTTATTTATATATATATATATATATATATATATATATATATACATTTAATAGACACCAATGGAGAAAATAACTATATCTCAGCAGGGGATATCTATGTCTCATCCAGAGACACCTCGGTTGAAATAAGAGTCAAGTGGCACATCAATGGGTATAAACCTGGCGTTTAAATTGATAGATTTAAGTAAATAAAATTTTGTGTCACCTAGTGGTGAGAATGCATGTTGCATGCAATATTGCGGTTTAGCTCCACTGTCCCTTTTCAGGAATCTACAGCAGCCTTCATGTTCAAAATGATGAAATCATCTACGACTACATCAAGTAATCTGTCAAGTGATGAGGTACTTTTAGATAATAAGATACACGATTTTGTTATTTATTGTGTGATTATAAGTCAAAGCTGATATATTAGATAACCAATATCAGCTAAGGGGACTGCTTGGAGTCACCTTCCTCCTCATCCCTTTCAAAGTCAACTTAGATGCGCGTGTTGTGGGCCGACCAGCACCAGGGAGAGGTCCCACAAGGGGATTCTCTGTACCGTATGGCCGGCCTTTGCTGCCAATTTGAATTCCTGGGGTGGACTGTGCAGACTTCACCAGTTTGAGTCGGTTCTAAATGCGTTTCAGGCGAGGTTTCACGTTCTGATCATCCGTCAGATTTTCCTCTTAACACAAAAGAGTTATCCATCAATAACTTATACATGGTTGGATTTTGGAGGATAAGCTGTTCTTTAAATCTTTATGCAACCATAATATCTGAAAGGCCTTCTCTAGAGCATGGTATCCTCCACTGAAAAGGACCTTCTTCCACTGGAAATATAAATGAATTTTTTCAAGCAAACGTTGAAGAACTATTTTTATTTTCAGCTGATTATACACGGATAAAAGCATTAAAATGCGTTCCTGAATCAGACTCTGCAAATTGTTGAGACAGCTGTAACTACGTTTCCCATGGACGTGTCTTGAATGCTGCTGGATTTTGGCATAATTGACTGACATTCGAAGTTCTACTGAAAATCTTCAGCTGCTTGTGACTTCTGTTGATGGTGGGAAAACATCTCTTATTTGTTGAGAATCACCAGCGTAGGCTTGATCCACAATGTGAACTGTAGGAGGTATTTCAGACTTTAACATTTTTTTTAACCAAATTAAAAAAACTTTATTTTCAGTATCTCTATTTTTTTATTGTTAACTGCAAACATCAAATGCAATCATGTTAACTGTTAGCGGGAAGTTTGGATATTGACGAAATCAACAGAAATTCCTAGTTTAACCATTGCGACGAACCAAACGCTGAAAGAACGGGAAAAAAGGGAACGCTGAGCAGACCGAAATACTGTTACTCAATTAGATAGCATAGAACTACAATGCTGTTTAATTCTTATTGCAAGATGGCATATTCATTGGTTTAAAGGAATTAAGGGATGGATTGCAGACATTGTTAATGCATCATGAAAGTGAAATCGGACACTGCGGGTGAAATGCTGTAATGCTGTAAAAACAAAGAAAAGATTTCTCTGATCAGGGGTTACTCGGCTGCATAATGAATTAAAAAGGTGTATGCATGACGTCATAGGTTTGGCGTATCTTTATTAGATATAAGTAGTGACAAGACGTGCCTAAGTTAGCATATGCTCCGTGTTAGAATGAGGTCCCACCATACATACAAACACACACACTCATCAGCAAGCAAAGACACACAAACAAAAAAATGTGTTAATAATAAGCTCAACCCCACGGGAGGTCTCGCACTCCCTCTGTGATTGTGGTCATGCTGTCATTGAGCCATAGACTGTAGAAGCCAGTAAACTTCTGTAGCCAGAGATCCAGCCCCCAAATCAGCACATATCTTATTTGGTGCGTCATTCTGTTCCGTCGCTGGCCGTTTTTACATTTCTGACCATCTTATGTATTAGAATGGTTTGCCCAAACCACCCATATTGTCTTTTTTCTTGATGTTTTTGCTTTAAGTCATGAAGCACTCAGTGATGCATGAAGTACTCAAAATAAATTTGATCTGGATAGCTTGAAATGGCCTCTAATTATCAAGAGAGAGTCCTGAATAGAAGATGGCTGCATGAAGAAAATGACTGCATGTATCTGCACACTGTGAGAACATGGAAGACTCTAATATGTCCATTCAGTTTAATGTTGCGAAACGACATAAAGGACCAAAAGCAGGTTCTTGGGTCGCATGTGGGCTGTGTGGTAAGATTAGAGACTTGCACTGTACTGTTAGTGGACCTGATTTGAAGATGAATATTGCTGATGTTGATGATTTTCTACTCGACGAACTGCTTTGGGGCTGAAGGCATGGCCTTATCCAGACTTTATGTAACATAGGACTCCACGTAGTGCAAGTTCCTCTTCCCCTCTCCTAACCTCCTCTTCAACCACTTGTTTACATTCTGTTGTCTCTCTCGGATCTCCCTCCCCTCTGCCTCCCCCACCTCCCTTCCTATCCATCATGCCCTCACGTGCCCTGCCCTTACCCTGACCAATTCAAGGACGGATGAGGAAGACGGAGAGGACGAGTCGGGCGCCTCACGTGGCGGTGTACAGGATAACCTGTACCGCGTTCACATGCCCAGTCTCTACAGCTGTGGCTCCAGCTACGGTAGCGAAGCTAGCCTGCCCGCTACAGCCCACACTGTCAGCAATGCCCCCGTCACTGAATACATGTGAGTTAGCACCCATGGCTAGCTAGAAGCTAGCAGGATAAGACACAATACCTGCCATAGCTAGCTGATGCTTGCGCCAAGGAACCGGCCGGCATTATAGCAGTTCTCACTGCTTGGGATACAATATAGCTAAGATAGCTGAAGATAGATACATAGCTTTTATTTGCTATGTATGACTCGCATGCCCTTCCTGACACACTGTCAGTAGTATTTGTGACTCAGTGAACTAGAACCCTTCACTAGCTTTCCCTACGATGCTGATAGAATAATGGTTGTGTTCTGTATTAGTTTGTTTCAGTCCACAAAAAACCCTATTGTTAAAAGAGAACTCGGGTTTGCTTCAGTTAGAGCTCACAATTTCACCATATCGATATGTGCATTCTGCCATGATTATTACTATTTAAGTGCAGCTAATGTACCGCCGTGTGATGTTTGCTGCTGAGAGAGGAACAGACAACTAACTAAATAGTACCAATATTCTGAATCTCATGTGTTATTTTGAAGTCTGAGACCATTAAAGAACCGTGTTTTTCCATGTTTTGGGCCATTCACACATCCTCTATGACAACAATACCGATGATTATATTCCAAAGGAAGTTATTTAGAGTGATATATTGTCTTCCATAGCCAGGTAGTTAGTTTTAATACATACCAGAATGGCCTGAGTCTTGACACTGCCTGAAGTGGGTAGACCCATACAATAAATGTGTCCTCAGGTTTGCCTTTAAGTCAATAAAATGAAGCAATAGCTGCATGATGGCGGCGCTGTGAGCATTAATTCTTTCTCATCAAGCTTATGGAATCTATTATTCAAGAACAAGAGTCAGGCTGACTTGCTACCCGAGGAAGTGACCTATAGTAGACCTTTACTTTTGAAAATGGTTACGCTGTGATGGAACCTAAACATTTAGTTGTGATTTAATGGACCAAAACATAGAAACGCACTTGTTTGCCCTTAAAGTATTTTATTTTACTCTTAGCAGAGCTTCAAATACTTGACATAGTTAATGTGTCTTTTTTTCCATGAAGCTACCTGAGTCAAATCACATTTGAATTTCTATATTTGATTACAAACTATATTTTGGAAATTATGATCAAGTAATAACTTGAGCCACACCCGTAGAGCCAGTGTCCCGTTATGAGATGAGATATTTTTGTCTTTTTGGGCATTATCAAGAAAGAATGTCACCTATGTTGGACTATGGCAGAGGTCTTAAAGCCCTGGCTATATGTTTCCAAGCTTAAAGTACAAGCTTAAGTCCCGGAGATTTAATTATCATCGAGTCCTGATGATTAAACAAACATAACATCTCAGCAAATGATCTCCAGTGGCAACGTTACCACATGCAGTAACCTCTTATTCTATAATGCAGGAGCCAGAACGCAAACTTTCAGAACCCTCGGTGTGAGAACACCCCCCTGATTGGCAGGGAGTCCCCTCCACCCTCTGTAAGTGCACACTTTATAGAACACACTCCCCCCTCCCCACTATCTTCCAATACCCATAGTGCAGCTGGGAAATCTCTAAAATGTACGGACCCACAGGGATGGCATTTTATAACTATAGACTGTAATGAAGACAGTATGCTGATGATGAATCTACTTATATTTCATGTCTGACGCTTGTATAGCTTGCTAGCGTGGATATTGGAAGGTAGTCCCCTTATCCCTGTACCAGTCCTCATATTAGACCGCAATCATGGACCATCTTTATGGAGGTCATTTTGGCAGCCTGGGATAACAGGAAGTTTGACAAGTAGCTCTTTGTTCTTAGGATTCACACTTGGATCAAAAGAGTGATATCGATTTTGATAGGGGTAAATGTTGGGTCATGTTTTGCACAAAGTTGTCCTCTTTTTCTGATGTAAAAAAGTTTCTCTGTGGCTGCTTGGAATATTTGAGGAGCGCTTGTAGACCACCCAACAACAGATGACCAGCTCACAGACATCAATGAAATAACCTCGTGGAATCAAGCTTTTCAAACATCAAAACTCACAATTCTGAGAGTCTGAACTGCACTTCTTATTTTAGGTATTTGCCACAAACTGTAGACTCCCCTGGTTTCGATGAGGTGCTGCGGGGCATGTAGATGTGGATGTTCCCTGCAGTTAATCGTTAATGAAATACATTTGGGGCTACATCATTGCTAAAATTGAATAAATCAATTTAGCATTTCAGTTTTTAAACACTTTTTACGATATACCTCCTTCTCCGTACCCTGCAGTCAAGCAGAAGAAAAGTTGAGCCCAAACCTCAAAAGTTCCTTCTCCCCTTGTCCCCACAGTGTGTCTATGTGTGCATTTTCTTGTCGAGGTGTATGTCTCCTCTGTTTCTGTGCCCCCTCACCTCTCACCATTAAAAAGTCACAGGAGCACATGTTCAACTGTAGCAGCCACCAAAATGGCCACTATTCATCTTTCTTAGCCAGGGCAGCCATTTTTGACCGGGCCGCTGTCCTCTGCCAAAGTGATCAGCAGTCATCAGAGTCTGCAGTGACGTGGAAACCAGAGAACCTTGGACAGTACTTTTCTAGCTGTTCATGAATTACCACTAACTCGTAGCAGGCTAACTTCCTACATCAGAACTAGAGCACTAACTTCAAACCACTGACCAAACAGACCACATCTGCTTGTTAACAATAACACTCATCTGCTGGTGTCAGTAATCGTTGTTTTAATCAAACCCCGGCTGTCCAAATGACTGATCAAAGTATCTATTCATCTGTCTGTCTACACCTATCTCTACCTCTACTGCTACCTCTCTCTATCCTTACGTCTCCCTTTATCTATCTCTACTTTTCTTTAACCTAATTCTTTATCTCTATCTCTGCCATTCTCTCTATCTCGCCATTCTCTCTATCTCTGCCATTCTCTCTATGTCTGCCATTCTCTCTACTTTTCTCTAGCTCTGTCTATACATCTATATCTACCTTTCTTTATCAATGTCTGTATCTCTACCTCTATCTCTGTCTATGCATCTCCATATCTGTCTAACGGTTACTATACTTTTCTCTCTCATGTTGTTGATGTTCAAGGTTCGCTAATTAAAGGTGTGTTAAAAGTCAGAGTCTAACTCTGTCTCTACATCTATTTTTACCTCTCTGTATCTCTATATACAGTATGTATTTCATGTATAATGTATAATAATAATGTAACTACCTGTTTTCCTCTTTTTCTCTTGTGTTATTTTCCCTGGTCTCACCGTCCCTCCTCCTTCTAACGGTTTCCCATGTCCATTTCTCCCACTGATTTCTTCTCTTCCAAATGATTTCCCTCCGTTACCCACCTTTCTTCACTCTCTCTACATCCGTTTCTTCAGTACACTTCCAGTATGAGAGCAAAGTATCTGGCAACCAACCGACCGGACCAAAACCGACGTTCCGTTCCCAATGACCAACTGGACCCGGCAAGCCGGCCCCACCCCACTGCCCGACCACAGTCCTCAGTCCACTAGAGACTGGATCCACACCAGTGCTGCTTGAATTCAGCTCTCAGACCAAGTGACAAGATCCAACTCAGTGCTCAAAAAGAGCTGCCACCAGGACCCTATTTCACCATCATTGACCAGTTCATCAGAAACAACAAGGCATCTCAAACTGCCACACTTTGAAGGACAACTCTCACTTCACACCATAATCAATAAAAAATTAGAAAGCCAAAATGTATCCCAGGGGATCACATGTTCTACTCGTCTGCTCATTCCACCACTGCGGAGATGGTCCGGACCGCTTACAGTCCCGTAATCCACTTCACTGATCCTCCGCTGGGATCCATACGCCACACTCACACGGAGATTTGTAGGTCACTCCTATCACGTAGAAAACACACTCAGACACATACACCTGCACACACACACACTCAATGTACAGAGCTGTAAATAGTAATCGTGTGCTTTTCTCGGATCTCATGATTAGTAGACTCTTGAATCATTACCGATAAATGTGTTGTGCTCACGTGCTCATCATAGATAGCTGTATTGAAAAAACACACGCACACACACGCGTACACACACACACATTGATGGACTACAAACCACTGAATCTGAAAGCCATGTTTAGATAGAAACAGTAACAACAAATCCACATTCTCGTTATCCTAACATCAACATCCAGACTTGAATCGTGAGCTTGAAAATTGCGTCCTACTCTCTCTCCATATTTGTTTACTTGCACATGACGTAGGAGCCAAGAATCCCATTGAGGTACAACTGGATTGAATTTTGAGAGCGGGACTGAGAGGCAAGGGACAAAAGAAGGATCAACCTGTGCCAAAAAACAATGTGGGATTTGGGATTCTGTCCCCTCCTGCCTCCATGTGTCTTGAAACAGGGGAAAATAACATGGGATGTTTTTGTTCTAGCTTAAATGCTAATTGAATAACAAAGACACTTCAAAAGAATATAAAAGAACAGAAATGAAACAAGACTCACCGAAAATTGCAACTACACTTTTGCCAGGTGCTATGTAATCCAATCACGGTGACACAACAGGAGCGTGACTGAAGACGGACGGAATCTTATCAAGTGTTTTAATATTTTGTTTTGATTCAGGGATTTGATCAGGAGTATAAAAAGCTGCTTAAAAACAGCTCTCCATTATTCTTAAATGGAAGGTATGTCCAAAACATAAGTCAACAATAAGGATAAAAAGAAGTCCCTGACATAAAATAGTATATAAAATGGTTTCAAATCAAGGAAAGGTATTTTTGTGTTTTATAAAAGCTGGATTTCGGGGTGTGATACTGTGAAGAACTTTAATAATTTGTTCTATACTGTTGCTCCCTGCGCTTTTACTTTTACTTTAAATGGTGACCTTGGATTGACTCTTAGCCACCACTGATCTTTTGTTTTCTTTACTCTCTTTTTTTTTTTTTTTACCCTGAAGCACAAAATCCCTTAAAGGTGACTTTGCGACATGGATACTTTAAACTGCCTGGGACACTGCCAGTGTTTTTTCCCCTCCCTCACTGAAACTCTGTACAGTGTATAGAAGTTGTATTTGTGAACCTGTGTGTGTGACATCACTGCAGCGTGATCTCAGTGTTTCTGTGTGCAGGTCCAGTGATCGGTATGTCTGACTGGCAGTAAATAACCGCCAGCCTGTCTAACCTAAGTCATTGCCACACTAGCCTGCATGCCCTCATCTACACACCGGCATCCACATTCCACACAGACTCTGACGATTCTGAGAAAATCCAACTCTCCCTGCTTTTGTCCTATTTACCTTCATTCCTACAACAACATCCTCCCCGTAACTGTGATATCACGCTGATAGTCATTTGCATTATAGGTGATGTAGTAGGTTCAAACCTATCCTACCTAAATCTAGTCATTAGTTCCTACCATTATTCCTGTACAGTATTTTAATATTTTATTATTGCAGCATTTTTATTATGGTATTATTAATCGATGACCACTTCTCGTATTAGCGAGACAATCTTACATGTGTGATTTTAGAACAAATTTCCATTTATGGTAACAATGCTACCTATTGTGTTTATTGCACCATGGATTCAAATAAAAAGATTTGTGGGACTTGTCCCTGATTAATGGCCTTTCATAATATTTTTAAACTCTTACAACACTTCAGATCACATGTATCTTTTTTTTCCTTTTTTTCTCTGTCTTGTAAAACTCAAACTAAAGATAAAATAATAGCTAGCTGTTTTGTTGGAGAATAAAAGCAAGAGCAGTGTTTTTCCTCTCTTATTAATGGTGAATGACTCTGTCTTGCAACGTTTTAATAAAACTATTCCAGTGTCGTCTGCACACCTGACTTTAAGTTGTATTTGATTTCCTATTCAATGCTTTACTGGCATTCAACCAATCTGATATGGTCTATCGTGATAGAAAAGTAATGATCCATGCTAATATTATAATATATAATATTATATAAGAGTCAGTCATGGTTATGTGTACGTGTGGTATTTACAGGACTTCAAATACACCTCTGTCTAGCTGTGACAGGTAAACAATGTTTTCTATGGTTGTTTTTGTTTTCTGATGGTTTAACTAAGATAATGATGTACATGTCAAAACAGTGGTAATGATATCATTCAGCCTTGAATAAATGTTTTAAAAAAAAGGAATAAATTTAATGAACTGCTCCAGAGTGTTGAGTTCTTTTTGGTGTGGATGATCAAATCGAGATGTTTGTTTGGTGTTAATCTAATAATCTCAACATTGCATACGCATGTGTGAAAAATACATAAAAATGTGTGGCTTGATCTGGAATGGCGTGCTATGACCTTTGGGAGATTTACACAAATCTGTTTTCGCAAAAAAAAAATGTAAAAGAATGTGAAAATTCTGCCAAAAGTAATTTCTGTTTGACTTCATCAGTGCAAATGGCTAAAAATGGTTCAGAGACGATTTTTCAAGTATTAGTGTTGAAATAGATTCAAATGAGATGATACTGATTCAGTCATGTAAGTTAGTTTTAAGTGTAGTAGCTGTCTAGGAATTCACACACAACCAAGCAAGTAAAACTTTAAAAGGTTTTTTTTTTTGATACTTGAGGTCGGCAGTGTGTAACAAAAGTCGCGTGATGTACTGACTATCCATTAAATTCACTCTTTTAATTATTAATTATTGATTTTAATCTGATATGGAGAAAATTATACTCATATCCATATAAGCCTCCTCACATTTGTCCCTTTAATGAGCACAGACCTTGGAAAATTTTTGAAATACCTGACTTCGGGCAAGCATTATGATAGGGATTAAAGTCTTAACATTTTGTTTTAATCTTTCCCTTGGTTGAGTATTAAAGAATACCCCTGTAGAAAACTATACAATGTCAGGCCCTTATTTTGTTTAAATCATTTCTCAGACTCTTCTATTTATATTTGTTTCCATGTATTTTTATTTGTGCTCCTTTGTTCTTAATAAGTAGTGCAGCACCTTGAGGAAAGTTGTTGTGTTTTAAACCGCCATACAAATAAACTGATTTAACATATGACAGACACAGAAAGCCACTTCCTGCCGGTTTTCACTCCGTGCAGTAACAACTGCTGCCAGCAGGTGTCACCATCAACTTGACTGTTTGAGTAACTACTTACTGAAATCCAGACATTTGAGGTCACGGGGGGAGAGAGACCATGACGGACTCACCCACTCAGAAGCATTCAGTCCATTAATGCTTCGCCTTTATCTTTGCAGGGCCATGTGAATGCCGCGATCAGATAAGAGTAATGTTTTTGTGTGTGCTTGTGCATTTGAGGGACTTTTTGTAGGTTAAGGTGTGCAAGCATCTGGGTGGTGGGGGTTGGTCTCCACACAGGAACTTAACAGTTCATAAACAAGGGGTTAAAGGTTGAAGCAGGGTACCTTTCAACTTCAAATCCCCCAAAAGTTGAACTATGATTTGTTCAACAATCGTACACTGATAAACCATAACATTACAACCACTTGTTTAATATTATTCAGGTCCCCCCTTTTCTGTTTTTCCAGCAATTTATACCAAAGTAGCTCTTCTGCGGGTTCAAACGCGTTCTGGTCTTCACTCCTCACGCACATTAATGGGTCTTCGGCACCCATGATCCTTTAACCGGTTCACCAATTTTCCCTCATTAGATCACTTTGGTAAGCATTAACCTCTGCAGACGAGAAACACCCAAATAGACTGTTTGGGAAATGCTCTGATCCAGTCATTTAGCCATCACAAATTGGTCTTTGTGAAAGTCATTCACATCAGCTCATTTTTTCTCTTATCAACTGCAGGAAAAAAATTCACTTACTGCCTAATATATCCCACCAACTGACTGGTGCCATGTTAACAAGATTTACTGAGTATCTTGTTTTTACTGACTTCATCTGTCAGTGGTTATAATGGTATGACTGATCTGTGAATAAGTTCATTAAAAAGGGCCCAAATTTAACTTAGTAACATTTATTCAGTTGTAAAAACTGCTTTCCATACAAAGATAGACAGATGACGACCCAACATGAGTCATTTTTTCAATAAAATCTAAAAGGGTATATTTTTTTTACACTGCTACTGTACAATATTTAAAATCAGAAAAATATCATAATCCACACATTTAAACAGACATACGCTGTTACATCCATATCTGTATGAGAATGATTTGAAACAGAAACCTCATTGGATGACATAAAACCATAAATCCAATCTAGATGTTCTAAAAGAGTTGTGTAATCCGTCTTTTTGGTGCCTTTCAAAGATTCAGCTGAGAGGGTCGATACCACTGTATCCCATGTGACACTTGGCCAGAGGTGTGGGGCCCCTGAATAGGTCCCAACTTCATCACAGATCTGAAAAACAACAGCAACATCTGATGTATCTGATCTACGACCACTTAAGAAGGGGTTCACGTTACCAAGCTGATGTGACACAAATTCTTATTACGTAGTAATTACTTATTAATATGCGTATTCAGATACTATCAATCTCAACAGGGTCTTCTGTCACCGCTCATTCCCGCCCATTCTTTTGGCAGTGGTTTTGCTAAATAATACGTAGGGACAGTGGGAATGCAATAATTTCTCTAGCCAAGCAGCATAAAACTTTCTAGAATTTCTTCACTTTGATATCATATTGTGTGAACAGCCCCCAATGATCCGTCTTAATTAAGCAGTCAGATTCCCCTGTTCCGCGACAGATCTACGTCAGCGGCTACGTGCCAGTCGATATATGACTGTAAACCTTCAAGGTAGGCAAATCTGATCTGACTAATAAAATTGAATTACAGAATTGACTCAAGGCTGACTTGAAAAGATTGAATTTCTCTGTTCCCATAGTCCTGAAAAATCAGAGTCATTAATGCCTGGTTCAGACTACACAATATCTATGTCTTCAATTATAATTTTTCCAGATTCACCCTGTCAGATCAGGTGATCACAGTGACACAAATTCATCCTGGATCGGAAGGCGGGTGACACTACAAGTCTGACCCCGACCATTCATTCATTTTTGAACCTAAAACTCGTAAATCTGCAACGCCAAAAAAAGAGTGTTGTTGATCTGGAGGAAATCCACATTACAGGGATTATTCAGCCAGAAGAGGGCAGCAGTGAGACTCTTAAGACCTGGATGCCTGCAATGATTTCCTCCTCCAAGAGGGAAAATTGAGTTAAGACAGACATGCTTAATCTCCTCCATCAGTCTGCCTGCATCTTTGGATGGCTGCTAAAGTCGCCGGAGGCCTGGGCACCACGGAGTGTCTGGGTACAGCAGACAATGGACCGACCTGAACCTAAGAGAGACACGGAAATGAGCATCACAATGCCTGGAAGCTGCCAACTAGGCATTTCAAAATAAGACTGTGACCACAATCAGTCCTGAATACACACACATACACACACACACGCACACACACACACACATAATGAACAAAGCCAGGAAACCTGTCATAGTTGTAAAAAATTCACAACAAGCATCTAGCATGGGACAAATGCAGCACATGTTTTAGAAGGCTGTTTGTAAAGACTATGAATTGAATCTATAAGCTTATGTAAATGCTTCCCTCCCAGCCAGAAGGCTGACTGCTATCAGGCCTTATTAACAAAGCCGAGAAACAATGACAGTCTTCCCAATTCAATGCACAATGATACGCACTAGAGGAGAAATCAAAAGAATGAAAGGAAAGGAGACAAGTAGAATATAAATCCCCGTGGTGTCAGGAGGACTGAGGATAAGATCAGTTTGTGTTTTATCCTTTGTATTGTTTTGTTTGCCTGTAATGGCAGCATGAATGCTGTTCCTCTGGGTGATGTAATACGGCCCCTGGGTTGTAAATATTCCCACAGAAGGCCATGTTTTGTTCCACACCAAGCATCACAGAATGGATTTAAAGGAACAAAAAACAACAGTGCATTTATAGAGCCTGTACTCAGAGACTGAAGCAGCGTTTCCTCCTATACAGTGCCGTGAGAAAGTATTCAACCCCTCCTGGTTCCTTCTCTTTGTGTGTGACTCTATTAATTAATTGTGTCCCATTTTGAAACAAAATTTTACCTAAAACACACAGAACATACCTTTAAATGTAATGTAAGTGTATCTGTTCTCTATTACCAACTATTTGTGTAAAAAATAGTCTCTGCACCCTTGGAAACTAAATTAAAAAAAAAGACAAAACGACATTAATGGACTAGATCCACCTAGACCTGATCACTACCAGACCTATCAATCACATCATCACTTCATTGGGACCATTTCCAGAAGCAGGAAGTTGTCTGTCTTTCTCAACAGTAGCATACTATGCCAAAATCAAATGAAATTCCAGAAAAAACAAGAAGGTGAGTGAATATATCAGTCTGGGGATGAGTAGAGAGATATTTCTAAGGCTGTAAGACTCCACAGAGTCACAGTGAAACAAGTTATCTACAAATGGAAAGAACTGCCTGACCTTCCTGGCTGAAAATTCCTTGAAGAGCACAGCGAAGGCTTATTGAGGAAGTTAAAATAGACACAAAGACATCGAAGGAACTGCAGCCCAATCTCATCTCAATAATATCAGTGTTCATGGCACCATTATTCAAAGACCACTGGACAAAAATTGCATCTTGGTGTACTGAAGAACATCAAAGTTAATCTCAATTTCGAAACAAGTCACCATGATCACCCTCAGACTCTTGACCTACGGCAAAACGTGTCGATGACAGTGTGATGTTCTGGAGATGATTTACTGCTTCATAATACATGAATTCAACTCTCTACCAGAAAATTCAAAGTGTGGATCAGAACACTATAGAGATTCTGAAGTAGGACATGAAAAGATCATTTCATGCTCACAAACCCTCTGCACTAAAGAGGTTCTGGAAAAAAAAGAATGTGCCAAAATTCCACCACAGTGATGTCAGAGGTGGAGAAAATAGATATAAAGTTCCAATTTGGTGTGAGGTATAGAAGAAGAAGGAGTTTCCAATACTTTGACCGGGCACTGGTTTAGAATAGTTATAATGTAAGTTTGACATGAAGAGAAAATGAACAGGACCCGAACTGAAAACTTAAGCTGATTTTGATGGCTGATTAATTAAGGAACAACCCCAAACATATTCTATATGCTTTATCTTTGATGATATATGTTATTGCATTTTATGAAACATCTAAAAGATTTTGTAACAGGAATTTCTCAGCGTTTCATCCCATTTTCTTGACCAAAGATTTAATTGATCACGAGATCACTGTTTTTGACCGTGTTCCTTCCTCCATATCTGACATAAATCACACACTCAAACACCTACTCCATACTCTCACACACACACACACACACAGACACACACACTCCACCTTGTGGGGTCTTTATTTATTGGGAATGGTCCTATAAGGTTGACAATGTTCTTCCTGTTTTCCACTGTGCCGTAGCTGAGTGTCACCTAGAAGAAGCAGACAACGAAAAAACCAAACCAGTTAAGATGAGTGGCAGGTCAGTGTGGGTGAGCGTTTGGCAGTGTGTGGGTGGGTACCTGGTTGTGTAAGTCTGACACAAGGCCCAGGTTCTCCAGGTGTGAGTGGAACAGCGCTGAGCGGATAAGGCTAACGCCAAGCTGTTCTTCCACGATGTATCCAACAGTGCAGTCATCAGGGAGGTGGATGTGCTCAGCTGTCAGTATGAAAGCACCGTCACTAGACAGAGAAAGTGGAAGAAAGCATTAGTGAGAGGAGATGATGGGATAAAAGCGACACAACCCCACAAAAAACATCTGTAGAATTACCTCGCCCAGGGTTTCATCTTGAGAGCGAGTCCTTGGCTCAGACAGAATCCAGCTCCTCCTGTGGCAAACCAGAAACGCACCTGCTTCTGCAAACAAACACACAACATTCGTGAAGGAGCTTGAGTCCTGCTTCCCTGTATGATGTGCAAACAATCCAAAATGACATTATAACCACTGACATCTGAACCCTGATTTGAGAGATGGTGCAGTTCTGTTGCTTTCCTGTGAAAGGGATTATACCAGAAAGCACAGTGAGAAGAAAGCAGGCCGAGGGAGGCAGTGTGACGGGATGGGCAATGATCTGCCGGGAAACTCTGAGTCTAATCATTCATGTGGATGTTGCTTTGACCCTACCTGAGCGCCCACCTAAATGTTCATCCAGACCTAGTACACCCCTTCAAGGAAACAATGTTCTTTAACGTCAGTGGTCTCTTTCACCAGGATATTGCTCGATGCTACGCTGAGAAAATACTTCAGGAATGCTTTGAGGAACGCTATAACAAGTTCAAGATGTCAATTTGGCCTCAAGATTACCCAGATCGATATCCAATCAAACATCTGTGGGATGTGCTGGACAAACAGGTCCGATCCAAGGGCGCACAAGAGGATTTTAAGGATCTGCTGCTGCCGTCTTGGGGTCAGATACAACAGACCACCTTCAGAGATCTGGTGGAGTCCATTCTTTTATGGGTCAGCGCTGTTAAAAGGAAGCCCTATACAATATTAGGCGGGTAGGTCATAATGTTACGGCTTGTTATTGTGTAGACAGCCCCAGGTTAGGTGACCTCAGAGGGGAACAAGCGTGAACAGATTATTCTTAAATAACATGTTGCTATTCTTGTGTTCTGGAGAGTAATCAGAGAATGAGATTTAGAGGGAGAGAGATGATGCAAAGGAGGTCATTATTCTGTTAACTGCCTGCCTGTCAGTAGGAGAAACACAAAAAGACAACAACAGACATTGATGAACTTTTTTAGAGAGGTAGGGTTTGGCCAAATAAACAAGCCTTGAGATCTCAGTATTGATCCAGATCCTTTGTAGAAAATACAACAGTAAATCGAACATGCTTTTTTTTCCCCAAAAGAAAACGGGGAATCAGAACACTCCTTAACCTTAACCTCCTCTTTCTCTTTTATACCTATCTCAAACTAAAGTACAACAAGTTACAGGGACAAAACGTCTTTGTACCAAAAACAGTATATCATCCTCATGAACTCTAAGATTTTTTTTTGTTATGGCTTTGGCCTTTTCTTTGCCCATGAATGAATTTGATTAAAAGGCACGGACAGTATAGGGACATGTTATAAAAGCAATAAACGAAAACAACAACAATGTTATACAAATACCTGATTAAGAATGTTTACTATACTATAGCAGCCATTTAAAACGAGTGATGTCTGAGCTTAAACTTGGAGCAGTGATTTGTTCTCCTCATGGTCACATTATAATGCAAGCCTGAGGGCATCACACAAAATTCCTCCGAGAGAACGACTCTGATTGACTGATAATTCTTTTACCTTTCTCAGCCGCATGCTTCTCCCCAAGGGAGCTCATGTCCCTCTGCTGAACTCCAATAATCTTGGAGAAAACTTTGCTTGACTATATTATTTAGGCTATTTTAGTCCTTCAAAGACAAACCATTAAACCAGCAGGTAAAAGAAAAGGTCCTCTGAGTGATCATGTTTAAAAAGCTGACAAGGTTGTTCATCTACAGCTGTTACAAAGCATTGCAGTTTCTTCATTCACTGCCAAATATTCCACCCTGGTGAAGACATGTTGGTGCTATTGTAGTTCATGCTTGTGTGCTTGTGATGTGAGATGCAAGGAATCGGCCAGACTGAGAACGCTCATCTGGTCGGTCGTCTGAGTAAAGCAAACCGGCAACGGCCCAATAATTGGCTGGCTGACAAATCACTGCACTTTTAATAAACACCAGTATACAACAAATAGGCCTATTCTGTCCTCCCGACAGTAAGAGTATAACCCCAAGAAGCCCCCCAATCCCTTTGTTGTACAAGCAGTCGAAGGGCAATAGATAGACATATTACATTTCTATAATCTTCCCAACTTTTCGGTGGTATAATAATTAAAATCATAAATATAATGATTAATATATTACCATTTCAGTGGAGCTGAGTTGTTCTGTGGCTTCTATCGGTCGTTCGAGGCTCGGCCGGCCGATGTAAACATCCTGCGTGTGGCTGTACTGAGACAAGAGTTTCAGGAGCGAGCCAACGTTCAGGTAGTTATCATCATCCACGTGACAGAACCACCTGCAGAGCGCGATTCCGACTGTTAGGGCATCGCTCTTTGACTGAGTCAAGGAAAAGTGTGCGTGTGTGAAGTTTTTCTTACTTCTTTCCAGAGGAAATAAAAGTGTCATATTCCAGGGCCATCTTACAGGAGAGGGCCTGATGGTTGTGAGCCGCTGAACAGTTGGTGTTAATCAGGTGAGCTCCTGGTAAAGAGAAACACAAATCAACAACCTGCTGTAACATTGATAGTTGAAAACATGGAAGAGGAAAGAGAAAAAGGTTTATATGTTGAAGCAATTTTGTCTTAATATTTAATTAGAGGTTTAAATTCCAATTCTAAAGTTTGATGTGATCGGTGATCGGCTGAGCAGCATCACTGAGACCCATTCCCCGCCTGTTACCTGCATACATGCATGCGCACAGCAAGCATGAGCTACAATGGCTACAAACATCTCCCCAGCTTGAAAATCTTTCGTCGTGAATGAAGAAAAACACAAAGCTCGCAATTTGTAACACCAGTAAGGATAAAATAAGCTGCGGAGAAATAACCACGAAAACGTTCGGCACAACGAATTTAATCATATACTTCATATTTAATCACCTCAGGGAACATCGGAAGTTTCAATAAGCTAACTTTGGCAAAGCGGCTTAAGCTAACGTGGGCGCAGAAATAGCCAGAAGTCAGTTGTATGAAAATTGAAATTGTTACAAATCAGTATCTGCTGGTCAGAGTTTATAAAAATCAGCCAATCAGAATTACAAATGATGCACCTCTATTTTTAATTCAAAGGGCAAGAAGGCTTTGACATCTTGGTCACCCAACGGCTTGAAAAACTCTCTGGTGCATTATTTCTTCAGAGAGTGGTACATTCTGTCCGATTGTGGAAGAATACCTCCTTCAGAGTAAATCAGGTGCATGAGTACGATGAGGAAAGGCCTGTTGTTATAACCGAAGCGACTTCCTGCACCCCGTGGTGTTCTCAGTAATGCCCAGTCAGCAACCTGGTTCCTGCTTTCCTGCAGATAACACTGCTGCTACTCAGCAAAACTTCTGTGTGTGTGTGTGTGTTTGCAGCTCACCAAGCCTTTTCCTCAGCTTCTCATCCTCTCCATCACTAAACACGTATGTCTGTGGAAAAAAACATAAACACAGACACACAGTTCATGTTATTCCAGTAGCCTGTGGTGACCAGCGGGGGAAGGAAAACACCATCACACACACACAGAAGCTCTGACTGCTCCACCATCATTGTTCGTCACGGATCATTGCTCACGATTTCAGGTGAAACCACCTGTTTCCTCTGTCACACACAGCAGCAGCACTGGACGTCCGCCAAGAGAAAGGTTAGCTTCTGGTCTATCAGCAATAGAGCCATTGGACTCAACCCTGTTGCCGTGTGGGTGTGTTTATGTGATGAGTGACGGGGTGGAGGGTCACTGTGCACACAGGAAGCTGTGCAGTCCCCTCAATTTTCCACAGGAAGTAAACATGCAGTGGGTGTATAGATAGAGAAATGTTGTTTGGGCTCTCACAACGATGTTAATCTGATGAATCTAAGTTTAGATTTTCGTCTTTTTATATGCACATAGGATTCACACAAGGACTTCCATTTGTTTTCATACACAATTCTGAAATGTAAACATTAATTTCTGAAGCTTTAGTGGAAGTTCAGTCAAAGAGAATCTCCCTTTTCACACTGAGGCCATCATTCATTTCTCGTATCCTTTCAACCACACCTCTCACACATTAATTTCCTGCCATTATTATCCGGGGCTGTCAATCAAGAACTCATCAGTTGTTCACATCTGTCTAACAGCATAGGGACTTCATTGTTAGTCTCATCATGTCTAATTGTTAAGCCCCTCTAGTCTTGATTAGTTCCTTCGTGCAACTTATATGAATGCCTTCACTGCCACATCTTCATTTAATTAGGGTCCACAGCGTCATCCGCCGCCACCACCCCCAGTGTCACGAATCTGCCGATGCCCTTTGACTTGTCTGATGAGTGAAAGAACCACTGTCTTTCTGACTGAACTAATAACCACCTATCCTCTGCTGTAATAAACAATCATCTTTATTTGAAGGTTTTTTGTGATATCAGTCAGCCATATGATCTCAGCAAAGAGGCGGATGAGCTGAGTTCAACATATTCAACATGTGCAGCTTGATCAGGAATGCTGGGCTCTTTGTTTTAGTAACATTTGTGGGTAATTGCCCAATGAGCTCATTCTGTAACCATAGCAAAGTGGCATTTCTTGATGGAAAAATGCAATATTACAACTCTTTCTTATACTCTTACTACTGTTTCTGTTTATACAGTGAAATGTCCAGGTTCATCATCATCAGCCTTACTACTACTTCTACTTGACATCAGAAATGACACTGTTAATTGCCAAAGACAACAGGTCAGATCAATATTTAACTGGCTGCTGCAGGGCTGTCCTGGAGGAGCATCTGCTGGGAAGATGCCAGAAGTCATCTTAAGTTTGAGGATTTAAAGGGAACCCCGACTATAACGACATTAGGGCATCATTATGCCATATATCCTTTTTCATAATGATACCCGGTGTTAAGAACTCATAAAATACAGTCATTACTTCATAAATCCTCAAAGTTTAAGACATTTTTCACCTATGCAGGTCGCCCTTACTTTAACGGTGCATTGCATTATGGGTTGATGACGTAGAATGGTTGATGTGCGCTGTGTCGCTGTAGTTGGTTGTTGTTTTTGTAGCATGGTCAGACAAAAATCGATATCATTCCGCATTGTGCTGTTTTTGGTTGTACTGTCCAGTGGAAGGGCAATACGGGAAGCGATATGAGTCTTCACAGCTTTCTCAGAAATAAGAAGAGGAGAAAACAGTGGGAAGACGCCTGTGGACGTTCTCTACTTCCAAAGGATCTGCGTCTGTGTTCGTGTCACTTCTCTCCTGATGCATTTGAAGCATTTAGTCGACCACATCTGCTAAAGAGCTTACGGGTCATGGTGGTTATAAACGAAGGCTAAAACGAGATGCTGTGCCTACAATATGTCCACAGAAGGAGACTAAACAGCAACAAGAAGCGAATGACAACCGGTTTACAAAGCGGCAAAGACAGGAGACGCCGGACGCTCTCCTGCTTTAATCGGAACCAGCTCATGGACGCATGATCAGCTCATGGACGCATGATCATGAAAGCAGACTGTCAGACACGACTATTACCGTGGAGGATATCATACAATGATGGAATGATCAACGTGCTTATCTTGAAGAGCTGCGACAAAAAGCTGAGCTCTTTACAACAAACACTCTCCTTTGTGGTTTCCATAGCAACACAATTCGATTCGGACACCAGCGATTGTGTCCCACTCTCTCTTCATCACGTCTCTCATCATCTTCTTGTTTGCTCAGTTTGAGTAAAGTTTCCCAAGTTGTCCTTGTTTATGTCGCGCTCTGGTTCAAATCAAAAAACGCCGTTAAAATGAAATTTTTAACTGTTGAAATAGGATAAGCGGTTCAGAAGCCGGCCAGTGCCACCATTTGACGTCACTACCCAGAATGCATTGCATTGTAAACAGCAATGGCGACCTACAAGTTAAATGATTTGCTCAAATTTGTACAAACTACGACATGTAAAGTAAATTTAATGTAACATTTATACAGCTGATACCTTCAAATACGTCTTAAAGTCGGGGTATCCTTTAGAACTGCATGCCGTAATAGACTGCAAATGAGTTGTCACTAAAAAATCATTATAGTGACTTCTTCGGATGGGTGTTTAATTAATGTCCTAACAAACACTGACTGGACCGACGACACCAGTGAAAAGGTCCGGCTAAGAGGGATTCAAGTTTGCAACCTCCCTGCTATGTCCCACAAACTCAACAATACGTCTTTGGTTGAACTCTTGAGTGGTCACATCACAGCCTTTGTTAGGGAGAGAGAGTCAGAGTCCATGCAGCTGTGAGTTTATGTCCGTCTTTTTTTCTTTCTTTCTGAGCCTCTTAAGCCTCTGGAGAGCAGTAGGCCTCTTGTTAGAGCGGGTGTCTGTGTCATACCACTGGATGCATGAGCCAAGCTGTGGAGGCAGTGGGAGGAGGGTAGGGGTCAGAAAGAAAATGTGGTTTTGAAGAGGAGGGGGGGAATTGGTGGATCACCCTGAGATGCATTTTGCAGGAAACAACAACAACAAGCCCAGAGAAAGTGGCGTCTGTGTGTTTATCCGAGTCGGTTCAGTGTGTGTTCGCTCTTGTGATCTGACACATTTTTAACTTCCCATGAGAACGCCGGTGAGTTCCCAGGGTGTCAGTGATGGTAACATTGTGACAACGTGTGTGTGCTGCTGTGTTTCCATTACTCAGCAGTCTCATGGCGCAGAGGTGTGCCTGGGAAACAGGTAGAGTTACACACACCTGTCCATGGGAGCCGACAAAGGAATGCATCACACCAGGACGGTTGTAGGACCACACCTTTAAGGGGACTCAGCCCATTATCAGACAGTTATACTAGTTTTGAAATATTGATCGTCCATTCAACCTGTTATCCTTTTTTAACCCTGTTATTTGGTTTATTTTCTATTAATATTTTCGGGATAAGAAATATTATGAGGTTAGTGTTTGTTGATCTGAGCTTATTTTTCAAAGCATTATCAGATAGAATATGAGAGCAACATGAATTCCTATGGAAGAGAATTATTATTTTCATAAAGCCACATATGGCTGGAGGAATCAGAATTCTCAGAATTTATATTTTAAACTTGGGAGTTCCAAAAAAAAAATAACATCAAGCCCTATCCTGAGAATAATGACATAATTCTGAGATTAAAATCAAATTTATTAGTTTAAAATCAGAATTCTGAGAATAAAGTCATGATTCTGATATTAAAGTTATAATTCCAAAAATGAAATTCACGTAGCCACATGTGGCCCTAATCCTCACTCATAAATAAGATTTTTGATATGGTGGTATATGTGGTAAATATGGAGGCTGATAGTAAAGTTATCATGATCTGCCTTAACTGGGAAATGAAAAGTATTCTAAAATAAAAATTCTACTAAGAATAGTCGATCTTTAACGAAGGTTTTTATTCGGGTTCTACAAGAATTTACAAATTTTGCCTCGAAAACAGATTTGTGAGGCACGTTTTGTAATGTCTTTCTAACAGAACCAGCTTTATTTGAGCCATTTGCTCCCCACGAGTATCTGTGACTCTTTGATGCCTGTGACCCTGTCGCTGCTTCCCCACTTGACCTTCCTTAGACCACTTCGCTAGGTGCTAACCTATATAGACCGAGAACCTGCAGGCCTGGATATGCTCTGACCCAGCCATCCAACAGACCATCTTCTCCCGCTTATCCGGGGTCGGGTTGCAGTGGCAGCAGGCTAAGAAACGCTTAGACGCTCCAGTCTTCTAGCCATCACAATTTTAACCTTGTCAAAGTTGCTGACATCCTTACCTGCCCACTTTTCCTGCCACAAACACATCAAATCGAGACATTCAATGTTATTCCCTTCAAATGTCTGTAGTTATAATAATATGGCAGATCTGTCTGTAATAATACTGATTCACAGAGAGCAATCAAAGATTTAAACTGAATACACCTGTTTCATGATCCTCAGTTAGTTAATGAAACGGGAGGCAAACTCTCAATCACATGACCAGGACTAAGACATCAAGTTTTTTATCTCAGATTATCAGGATCATTCTGCGATAATAAATATGAGATAATGATAGTTATGTTATAGTAATATTGTAATATTATAGAAATAATTTCATCCCACTAATGTTAGATTTTTGGGAACTTGTCAGTTAGAGATAAGACAAACAATTAGAGGCTTATATCCAAACACAGACACAGACACACGCACACAAATCAGCTGGCTGGCCCTAGATAACCTCTACTACATGTCAGCAGGCTCTGTGCAGCATGAGATGAGACTTGAACGAGTTCTCTGAGGTTTAAAAAAGGAAATCGAACTGACCGCTGTGCGCTCCACAGTTACGTCTGCATTCGATTACAAGCTTTGAAGCTGCTGGATGCTGTTTCCCACAGCATTATGTGTTCATCGATGTGATTCAGACCAAAATGTTGTTGTTCACATCGTTTGATCTCATATTTATTTGTGAGTCTCTAAACTTTAAACTGCTCTCCTGTGGCCAAAATCTGTCTCTCATATCCAGGAGTTATTTTTCAACTGCTACTTAATGTCTTATGATGACTCAAGAGTGAAACAGTTTTGGGTTCATTTAAAATGAACTGGAAACAATTTGGAAGATCAATTGTTTTAATTTTTCATGGTTATGCAGATGTCAATATTTTCTTCTTCTGTGTGCTGTGATTGCGCAGCACAATTAATCAAACTTATTCGTTTTCTTCAAGACTATTTTAGTTTCACTGTATAGAGTGAACTTGATAGCTACTGATGCTTTGACAGCTAATACCCTTTCTTTTCTTCCTTTCAGTTCAGTTGCACAAGCCAAAAACTGCACGTTTTACTTTATGACTAATTGTTATTCATTATCCACATGACGTGTCGTATCGCCATGTCACTTCAAACACTTTGCACAGGTGCAGTGGGGAAAAAGACAGCTGATCTCGAGGAATCGACTCACGGCTCTGCTTCAACTGTGCGAAAGCCTAACCTAGCCGACCAAAATTTATGAAATGTCAGAACTGAATCTTATGATCTGACAGTTGTCCAGCTGCTGTTCTATCCTCGTGCCACACTGTATACTGCATGAAAAATGCCACCCGACAAACTCCGAATTTGGAATGACTCTAATATAAGTCATGTCGCTCAAATATCTGGAGAAAATACGGGCTCAAGTCGTACAGTTTATGCCCAGCATTAGCCAGAGACAGCGAATTTAGTTTTAAAATAGTGTTCCCAAATAACCTCCAAACAGCGGACACCATTAGCAGTCCATCACCTACTTTCTGTGCATCAACCCATTCTCTGACAATGAACAGCTTGTGTTACAGTAAGACATTTGAACAATTTAGCCATATTTTGTCATCAAATATGTAAAATAAAGACAAAATGTAATTATAGCCAGGTGTACACTGTTCGATTTGAGCCCACACTTGCAAATGTGCCTCAGACGGTGTCAGTCTTTAGCTGCTTGTCGCGCAGTGTACGCGGGGTCATGAGTGCCGATAAGCGGCCAGCCTACAGATGTCGGACATCGAAAGGTTTTCTGGCGTTTCAGAAATATTTGGCATAGTCTTGAGACGATCGGCTGACTTCAGCGCCTTCTTCTATCAATATGGTCCATGGCATTCTAGACACCTACCAGTCCAAATACGGCAGCCGCTTTAAAAAAAAAAGCACACAGGATGGCAAAAAATAATCAAGACAGGTCTCTCCATCTTGTGAGAATGTTGCTAACAAACCAACTTTTTCTGCCTAGAAGCTTTCGAACAACACTTTATTCAGAATTGTAATTAGCGACAACAAACTCATATCGTGCAGGTGTATCTGACCGTACAGTGTGAGCCCACCAACCGTGAGCTACCGCAAACGTTTGATTCATACAATGCCAGTTGAAATAAGACTGTCATGTCGTACAGAGTAAGCCCAGCTTAAAAGGACTATTACCTTTGCTTTCAAATTTTTATAACTGCAAAATAACTTCTTCCTTTCATTCAAAGCTATGACAAGCCTGGTTTCGCGGTAGTTTGAAGCTTTTAGCACACATAATACAGTAACCTTCTGCAAGTTGATGGCAACAACTAAACAGTAGGTGGTTTTACATGGGAGACTTTTATCCTTTCCAAATGAAACCTTTCCGAATTGCAATGTCAGTCGCCTGTTTATATGACTTTTGATCTTTACTGACCCGGTGTTTACATGCATCGATTCATTTAATTGGAAACGCTTTCTGACATGCGCAAACGATCCACACTCCTGTTCATAAGGTGGCGATAATGCTCCGATGAGCTCGGTGCCAACCGCACAGAAGAAGAATACGACAAAGAGGGCATCTGCAGAAGTGACTTTTCGCCTGTCTAACCGTTACTGTTTTGAAGCATTTTAAATATGGCAACTTCAAAACAGTACTGGCCTGCATCAGAGAGTAATTTATTCATTGCAACTTTGAAATATTTTAACATATTTAGACGGTTAGACAGGCGAAAAGTCACTTCTGCACATGCCCTCTTTGTCGTATTCTTCTTCTGGGGGCTTGCTGATGGTCGGTACCCAACTCACGGAAGCATTATCGCCACCTTATGAATGGGAATGTGGATGGTATGTGCATGTCAGAAAGTGTTTCCAATTAGGTGAGTCAATGCATGTAAACACCGGGTTGGAAAATATCACAAGTCATGTTAACAGGCGACCGACAATGCAATTCGGAAAGGTTTAATCTGAAAAAGGGGAAAAGTTTCCCATGTAAAACCAACCACTTATTAAACCCATTCACTCATTTTAGTCCTGGCGTGTTTTTTCCTTCCGTCCCCTGCTGCCTGTACTATGTCAACACATCAGCAGCAGTGTGGTCAGCCTGTTAGTCCTCAGATCTCCCTCTCATGCATTACAAAGCCCTCTATCTCTGCTTTACGACTCTGGATCAAAGAATCACTGGAAAACAGCGACATTTCAGGGGGTTGAAAACGTTAGCCTACAATTTCAGCAGGACATGAGGGAAACATTTACAATACATTTACAATTTCCCAGGATAAACAAGTTTTAGTGCCTGATCATGGACATTTGAGGTTTGAATAATCTGGACACATCTCCCTTTACGTAACCCTTGAAACCCTAGACTGTCGTGGTTTAAACATACATTGAAAGTTTAAATCCGCCATTCAAAATACACAGATTTTGGCTCACACTCTGTACTCAAGTATAGTACCTGAGTTAAAGTACAAGTACTTAGTTACTGCCCACCCATGTATGGTCTCTTGGCAAATCAAGAAGGATTTAATATGTGCAAATGAGTTAGGATTATTGCACACATCCTATTGCACCAACTATATACAGTATATACCTTCAAAGTAAACATGTTTACGTAATCGGATCAATTTGACTGTTTTACTGTTTAAACCTGGGCTGTTTAACTGGATGAACCTGGATTGTTTTACTCTATGAACCTGGACTTTTCACTATATGGAGCTGGACTCTCTGGATAAGAATGGTTTTGGTTCTCCTTGTACCATTCAGCTTGGTGGCTTTGATGTCTTTGAAATGAGTACTGTATATGGTTTAAACCTGGACTGAATAACATTAACTGACAGAATTATACAGAATTAGTATACTAGTGCTCTTTGGTTCTTTCCGATTGCCAGGACGTCCATCTTATTCTGTTCACTTTTTTAAAATCCCCTCCTTACTTCTTCTTAGATGGTGCCTTTCACTTTTTTTTTTTTTTTATCCCTATAATCCTCCAATTCTGTTTGATCGCCTAGAAAATAGTTTAGTCCTACCTCCTTTGAGTATTATCCATTTATATCCAATTATTTACTTTTTTACTTACGTTATATAGTCCTTATTCTCATTTAATTGTTTTTATCCAATCTTTATCTCTCTATAAAATTTAATAACTGTACTTTTATAACTGTATAAGCCTTTATCCTTTATTTCTTTTAACACACACAGCTCACCTGTTGCGTGTTTCTGGAGATCCAGGTGTCCAGCATGACTTCCAGTCTCTGACGGTGAAATCTCCCGGTGGTTTTCACCGCTATGAAAAGGTCCGTAGCCGAGAGAAGCTCCACCGGCAGGAGGGCAGCGCTGCTCCGCTGAGGTCCGCTTATCGCTCTCCTTTCCCTGGTGAGTTTCCTGATGTACGCCGAAAAAACTTTTCCGCTCGTTATCGCGGCTGGAGGTTCCACTAGCTTCTCGCTGCTGCGGTGTCCGGTAGACAGGACCAGCACCCCGGTCACGAGCAGACAGGTGACCGCAGAGGCAGCAGCGCGGAGCCCCGCGGCGGGGCCGAGTGATCCATTGGCCTGTTTCCACATTCCAAAGTAGGGGATGGAGAGTTTTACGGGTTCATCCGTGGACGGAACTATAAAAGTATATTTTATTAAGTTTACAACATGTATTAAATGTAGAACCGATCACACAACTCCACACAGCGTACTTATCCTGTGTGATTTGCTGATCTATAGTACAGCGAAGTCACAAGCTCCACCAGTAGGCGGGGCTAAGCCCTGCTGGACCAATAGGCGGTTTGAGCGCCTCCAAATCGGGTGGGTGTAACTAAAAACAAGCCGACATTCCTCTGCGTGAACATCCACATGGCCGTTAGGTTTATTGATAAAGGGAACAGAAGTGACTGGTTTACAGGTTCAAGAGAGATGAAATGTAGATAGAACAGCAGTGATAATATTATGGAGAACATAGAGAATCAATTAGTTGAAATAAAAAATCAATCAAATCCGACACCTTTTAATATGTTTTCACTAATCACCTTGAACAGCATGGAGTCCCTAAAATTCTGATTAGTAATACAATTAATTTTCTCCCCTGGGAATATTTGCATGAATCTTATTTTATAGTGCTGATTTAAAAAATCAAATTAAATTCAGAGCTAGTATAAATTTTACAGGAGAATTTATGTGTTGTGTTTACATGGAGTGTATTCAATATCACAACGAGGATTCTCTTTGTGGATGGCATCTGTTTTCTTTAAGTGAGCACTAAATAGCCATAACATTATAAAATTGACAGTTGAAGAGAATAAAATCCATTTTGTCCTTACAATGGAACATTTCAGTGGGTGGGATATATTGAGATGCAAGTGAATATTTTGTCCTGAGGTTGATGTGTCAGAAGCAGGAAGAGTAGGCTAGCATAAGCATGGCCCAGCATGGCCCAGTTGTGATGGATGGACAGGAGGTCTTGTCGGGTGTTCCTTGTCTGCAGCGGATCGTACCTACCAAAGGTCTAGGAATGGACAACTGG
This sequence comes from Lophius piscatorius, assembly GCA_009660295.1. Lineage (NCBI taxonomy): Eukaryota > Metazoa > Chordata > Actinopteri > Lophiiformes > Lophiidae > Lophius > Lophius piscatorius. The sequence goes on from VRLP01001861.1 coordinate 68,155, forward strand.
TGAACCGGCAACAGGTCACAGTGTCAGAAGACACAATGCATCACAGAGCTGTTTGTTTGGCAAAAAAGGGACCAACACAATACGAGGCAGGAGGTTTTTACTTTATTGCTGATTAATGATGATGTTGATCTTTGTCAATCAATCAATCTGATAAACACTCACTTTGGTCTATATTAGTTTACTAACGGAAATACTCATACCCTATTACACTATTCAAAAAGCCCTAATGGAAGTATCTGGCATGTCATAAATGTTTTATTTTGTGTCATATTGTGGTTTTTGGTTGCAGCTTTCACGGCCTAATATACTTACATACTACGACATACGTTCTACAAAGATAGAGTACTTCATAAAGGGATCCCAGAGGTTATATTTGCCTATATCTGATTGATATATCACATCCTCCATGATACCAAGAAAAAAATATGACTGTAGATTCTTCTAGTGTAATATCTTGTATAACTCAGTACAATAAGAGTGTTTGTATTCTTCCTCGTTGGAAAATAACGTGTCTGGGGTTCTTCTGCATGGAAGCCTGCTGTTTAGTTCTAAAAGAGGACAGATGTTGAAGATGACCGTGACATCGGAGTTTGTGTAGTGATGCCAACTGCACTGAAATGCCAAGCAGCCAGGTTGCCAGATCCATCAGACATCTAAGGAATGTTTCCCTCCTAATAAAGTACAGTTTGTCTTTGCTGCATAATCTGTGCCGAGCCAAAAGGAAAGACAGTATTACAGTTCAAATATTACAGATGCCAGCAAAACTAAGAGTCAATTTAGGACCCAGAGAGAGAGAGAGGGTGAGAATGACAGAGAGAGATATAAGGAATTGCAGTTGGTGTCACATTCATCCGGTAATGCAGATGGACACAACTTCACCGACAGCATGTGGGGTCATCAAGTGTTTCCTGTCTTATAACTTCAGACTAAGTCCTGGCATGTATCCAAGAAGTATGAGATCACGGTTTGTCTTGTCTGATCTACAGCCATCATACCGTTTCTTCTGCCTCTGAAGCTATGCTGATGCTTTTTCTTTTGCGTGCATCAGTTATACCCTGAAGGTTGTAGGCTTTGCTAAGCTATCTTCCTGCAAAGCACCTTGCCTCCATTTCAATGGACATGCATTGTACACACCACTCCTGTCAAACTCCTCCACCAGTTCTGCAAATGTTGCACTCTTCCTCTTGCTGGCCTCCTTCATCCATTCATACCAGGAAACCAGCATGCCAGCTCCGGCATGTACACCTGCCTTGATGTTTCAATGACCAAGACAAGGGCTGGCCTGAGGGTGGTCTCCGTGATGTTTCCAGGGAATGTGAGTTGCTTTCCCAGTTATACCCATTTGCCAGTCATGTATTTTTGCCAAGAGGCATGGCAGGCCTTTCAGCTTAAGAATTGGGGGCTCATTCTTCACCTGGTTGTGTTGCCAGTGATTTCAACCCTCCCAAGTGCTTTGGGACAGCTGCTGAGGATGTGCTATAGTTTTTCAACCTTGCCCCAACAGAGGAAATAATGATAATTCTGGTAAAAATGATAACAACAATAATACATTTTATTTCTAGAATGCTTTTCAAGATACTTAAATACACTTTACAGGCATGGTAAAAAAAAAAAAAGAATATAATATCGATATCACAAATAAACTAAGCCTATGCTGTCACCGCTGACAGCAAGGGTATATCCCAGAAAAGTTCAGAATTTACTACATTGCATGAGTCACACCCTTGTTTGAAATGTAAAGTTATGTCCAAAACACAATGTTTTAAAGAAAGCTCCCCTTGTGAGTAAAATATTAACTTTTAGAATAAAATAAGATATAAAAGATGGATTTCATTGAGTCCATTCATATGTTCCAAATTTGGACTTTATGGGACTAATGATTAAGAAATTATGGGCCGAAGACTTTTGAAGCTAAAGCTCTCCCTAATGTCAGAAATATAAAACTTTCTGTCACTAGGGAAACCAATTCTGTTCTTCCTCGAACTAAGGTCTATGTATGTATAAATTTGGACAATAATCCCCGACATTAGTTTTGAGTTATTTCTGGAAAATTAAAAAGTATTACATAAGAAAGTTCCCTATACTGAGTAAAATATGGTCCTCTAGAGATAAATGCAATATTTACAAGATTGATCTCCTTTAGTCGAAAAAGCTAAGCAAATCAAATGGTCCCTAAACCACTAACTGTCCACTAAGTGACTAATAATGGCAGTTCCGTGCATCATGCTGCTTGGGTAGAAACTTTCTGGATGCAGTCCAGCTGGGTAACATTAATGGTAAAATTGATCGTTAATATACAACAGCTAGCAGAAGGCTGAAATGGAAATTTAATTTCTGGAGGAGCAGAACAAGAGCTTGACCCTCGAAGATATTTTCTCAGTATTAGAACAAGTCAGCAAAGTCATCAAACATCAAAGAAATTCTAACCGTGTTATCACAGCAGCATATTTTTCTAAATATTGCTTTTTTTAAACCAGAAACCGTAAATATCAGTAAGATTAACCATAGGATTTGGACTTTGTCCAAAAACATAGGATTTTTTTTCCTGTCCTTATCAAAGAGGTGGATTTCCTGCTCTCACTGACACACAGAAGAAACATCATTGAAGAAGTAAAGGGCAAAGCCAGAACATCTCATTATTTCCACTGTCTTTCTTCTACGGTCTGTCATGCAAACCTCTGGGTTCCCATCAAATATAAGAACAGCTCACGTTATTCGCTTGAAATATCACGTAGAGCGCAACAGCTGAACTGCATATGGCCTCACATGCATACACACAAAGACACAGCAAATTTCCTCTCAGACTATATCAGTGGTTTGTGAGTTTGTATCTAGAGAATGTTGTAGTTGGAGTGAAAAATCTTTATTTATAGTCTCGCCAGAAGCTTAGTATTTATGAATTGATTGCTACTCTTCCCTGTGTAAAGTGTGAAATAATGGTTTCATACTTAACACACTTTGTTACTATGTGAGATCTCTAGACCTGAGATACACTAGAACAGCCCAAATCATTTTTTTCCTCATTCATAAGATTTTTCCTATGGTGTAATTCTCTTTCTTTGGTGTCTGCCTCTGAAACCTCCTTTTCCTCTCCTTCGACTCTGTTTTCCATTCTTCCTTGCTTTCTCACATCTTGGTTGATATTCTCGTCAATATCTTGCAGGATTCAGAGTGCAAAGTCACAGTTTTCCTAGTCCCAAGTTGGGAATTTTCCCCATTTCCTCTCAACCCCCTTGAAGTAAACAAGCAGACAGAAATACACATTCTTTCATCTCCATGTAGGATAACAGTAGAAGATTAAATGCACAGAGCTTCGGTGTGTAAAATGTAGTAGCATCGGGTGCTGTTTTGCACAGTCAGAAGAGTAGGCGCTCCTTCTTTGGAGTCCTCATAGCGGCGGCTAAAGGTTAAACTCCACTTGTAGCCTTTTGCTGCATGTCCCCCCCCCATATCTCTCTCTCTGTTTCCAGTCAATAAAAGCCTATGGACCCAAAGAAATGTTTGAGATTGCAACTACTATTACACATCAGTTCACCTCTCCCTATCCAAGAATCTATGTGATACTTAAAGAATCATAATGATGTCATCATCAAAGACCGCAATGAGTGTCCTGTTTTAATAAATGGAGAATCCCACATATAATTTAGCACGCCATTAGCGTTGCACCATTGAGGAAGAAATGTGACTCGCGGGACAGTGAGCAGTTCGTCGTCTCACAAGTTTACTTCTCAATAGTTTCACGAGTCAGGTTCTTAGGTTTACACTCTTTTTCTCTTTGGCTAAATAATACGTTTGGGCCTGCATTGGTCAAAACAAAATCATTTTCCAGAAACAACATATTCAACCTCTCTTCCTTGGTTGGTTTTTAGAAGCAAAATGTTTCAACATCTTCTTCATGCCCTCTCTAGAGCCAATGTGCAGCTTGACTCCCTAGTGTGCTGTTCAAACATGGCAGCTCAATATGGCCATGAAGATATAAGGTGCTTTTTTGAAAACATTTTTGATTACACATGAAAAAAAAAGTTACGATATAATACATTCCAGTCATCGAGATACTCTTAAATTATATAGACCACACCTTTAAATGTTATTCCTGTAGTAGAGGAAAATACTACATGAGTGGGAAAAAAGAACAATTAAGGATGTATGTTTTCTCTGGCTATCAGACCGTGCAGAAGGAGGAGAGGAGGATGAGTGTGATGGGAAGGGAAGGAAGGCAAGTGATCAGGGTTTGAGGGCAGATTTGTCACAAGTCGCAGCAGAGGATGAAGAATTTTGGTTATCTTGTCATCAGTCAAGGCTTCAGGGGTTTCCGGTTAACAATGTGACATTGATTAAAGCTTTCCTCTGTTCTGAAAAAAATAAACTGGAACAGGGAGCAATTCATCTACTCATATCTGTGTAAAAAAAAAAAACATGCTTCAATTAATCTGTCTTTTTACACAAAAAAAAGGGGAATTTCCAGACGGATTTAAAAATCCTGGTTTCTGAGAAAACAATCTTTGTTTAAAAAGAAAATCTATCTCATCAAACATGTATTGAAAAGTTTTCACATTTAAAGGGCATACTGTATATTGCATTTAGTCTTAGATAAGATGTCCCAGCTGATATTGTGCTGGATTTAACCAGCAACTACAATAGTTTGCATGAAATCCCTGTAGAGGAAAAATCTGCAATGCTTTCCTCCAGACCAATTTTTTGTATGTATGTAGTCACACAGTTTTCACAGCATATATGCCCAAATGAAACATGACATATACATGGAATCTTTCTGTGACTGTGGAATTGTCATAATTCTCAATGCAAATAAGCAAAAGTTACATTTCAAACAGTCCAGGTTCATACAGTCAAACAGTCCAGGTTCATACAGTTGAACAGTCCAGGTTTATACAGTCAAACAGTCCAGGTTCATACAGTTGAACAGTCCAGGTTCATACAGTCAAACAGTCCAGGTTCATACATTCCACTCAACAGTTCAGGTTCATACAGTCGAGAAGTCCAGGTTTATACAACGAAACATAGACGCACATTAATATTCCTTTAGAACCTTTCTAACTATATTATGAACATACTTTATTACCACATCATTTGCAATGAGTCTAAGTTTTAACGGTGGCTGTTGTGAATCAAAGATGTCGTCCTCAGAGAAAATCCAGTCACCAACAGTTCACCATTGTCCCGAAATGCCTTCTTGAGTTTCTGCTAAATCATTCTATGAGACAACAAAGATCAGAGCGAGATCAGGGAGAGAGAGAGAGAGAGAGAGAGAGAGAGAGAGATTAACATTTGACAATAAAGCTGTTTGTTGGCCTCCTGGACAGGCAATGAGAAACTTTTATGGAGAACAATCTGGATGAAGAACTCTTTTTTCTATCCCCCATCTCTATTTTGCTTCTTCTTAAAAAAACCCCAAACCCTCACTTGTTTCTCATCGATTCTCTGCATCCACTCACATTTGTTCAGCACATTCATCAGCTCTCTGTGTGTGTGTGATTCATTATCACTCTGATCTGGTGCCAAGTGTTTTCAGAGCAAATGCTACATAATTTCATTCTAATGAGCACTGTATGGTGTAAATTGACTTATAAAGTATGTCTATGTCTAAGTGAGGTACTTTCCACTGAAACCACCCAGAAGAGGAGGATGCAGAGGACTGTGTGGTCCCGCCAACATCTCCTTTTTTACATAATTCACATGTCAGACTGTAAATGCAACAGTGTTTTTTCCTTGTAAACATTCTGTTTCTTCCCCTGGATGAATAAAGAACAATAAGAGAGATTCATGCACTCGTGCTGCTCCCAGTCATAGACTGTTGAAGATCTTGTGGTGGCCGGCCTCCGACTAGTGGTTTCCGTTGACCTGCTTAAGCGGTGGGTGAAGGCTCTGGTTGACGTTTTCTGCCTACGCCTCTTTGAGTTTAGACCTAGATATACACAGAGAAACATGTCTGCACTGATTTGATAAATTTCGTCTTAGCCTATGCCAAGCTGGCGATATGGGAGAGCAGAAAGAACACGAGTCATGATCTTCTGCCCTGCTTTAAAGGGTTAATTGCTGCCCATTTGAGATTGGAGCACACAAGCCACTGATTGACCAACGACATGGCAGCCTTCACAGCGGTATGTTGTTCATGTTAACCTGGTACTATTTCTGCAGAAGACTCTTTTAACCTGTGTGTCTCTACTACTGTGAAGAGTTTTGTGTCTCCTACTGTGAAGGATACGATCTCTACTACTGTAAAGGTTGCACCCTCAATATGAACTAGCAGAAGCATGTCTATCTTCTATTTGCAGAAGATGGTGTAGGCATGTCTACTGTGTGTAGACAGCCTACAGACAGTCTAAATAAAGTGTCCCCCCCTGTGTTTTAAGGGGTTGCGCTCCCTTTTAAAGCGTTAATCCAACACTTTACTCTCCATTCACAGCAAGCAGGTATACAAGTACATGCTGTTTTTAAACAATTGCTATAATAAATATGAATGAACCAAAACTCTTATTTAAAGTAGATTATTGAAACTTGGTACACATTGATGTTATCAAATCATCACAATTATTTCAGTGCGCAACACCCTCCCCCACTAAAAGAAATTAATTGTTGAGAAACCAATTTTACCTTTATCCGTATATCAACACTTCTTTAACATCAAAAACATTTCTAAACTCCAGTAGATGAAACTAACCAGTATACAGTTACAATGATGTTATACCAGTTTTAATAACTACACATCCATAACCACCCCAGCATGACTACAGGAAAAATAGTAAACTATTCCTTTCCCTGTTTGTTTGTTTGTATTCGTCTATCGGTACCTTGGTAGGCCTCCCAAGTTCATTAAGTCATATATGGCAATATCTACCATTGTAACATACTTAATATATATTTACATTTAACATGCTTTACTTGTAGAATAATTACTTAAAGACTCTCTTTTGTGTAACTCTATTACACTGTTACACACTCATTCCTGTAAATAATCTTATTTATCTTCTTATGTACAGTCTGTCATACTTCTATCCAATCCCAGAAAATACATATCTGAATAATGATTAATGGACTACTGTCATACAACATTTTCACCAAAAGAATAATATGATATTAAATTAGCATTAGTTGTATTACTGACTATGATCTAAAACAGTTACTTTATATCACAGTCTTTACTTTTTGAGGATTGTAAAACTTGGTTTCCCAAGTTCATTTTATGTAAGGATACATCTTGGTTGGCGTGTCCTTGGAGAAAGTCTTGCCCTCTGAAATTCCTAATTATCTTGCGAAGACACTGCAACGTCTTCAGACAGTTCTGGTTCTTGGATTTCATATTCTGAGTTATAACTGTGATTCATATGCCTTTTTCCTAGGGGTTGTGCCACCTTATTTTGACTTCTATCTTGTATATTGTCCTCTGGACCTTTTGGCTGGCTCTTTGATTTGGAATAGATCTCTCAGCCTGATTTCCTCTTCAGGCTGAGAGATCTATTCCGCCGTCGGACCTAGATCTATTCCGCCTTCTGTTGTTTTTACCGTGGGCTTGTAGACTGCGGCGCGCTATTGCGACGGTTGGAAGTGCGTTATCTCAACGATAGTGGCCGTTTTTGTTGTGTTGGCGTTTGTCACGGCAAACAGTAGCCTGTGATGGACTAAAATAATAAAGTACGACAAACAGAAATAACGTCTCGTAGCTTCATTATTGTGGGATGCTACAATTGGTGTCAGAAGTGACAGACTTCTTCGCCGGTTGATCCTTCATCAATAATCGCTTGCGGAGTTGCTTGCTTCGCTGGTGAAAGACTAGTTTAAGGGGGCCTTTCAAATTTGAAACGGGAAGAGGACACTGACAAGCGGTGTCATTATAATAATAATAATAATAATAATAATAATGACGCGGCCGTGGCTCCATCGCCGAGAGACCATGGACGGTGAATGAGGGACTTAGCCATGCTGTTAGCCGCTGAGGCCGGCTTCGGGTTGGCTCACCGCCCGGATAATGATTGCGCAAACAGAATGGATAAGGCGGAAACCATTGAGTAAGATACGGCTCGACTCGTCGAGCCACTTGGAGGTGCACCCTTGCCCTCAATGAAATGGAAAAGCAGACGGGGAGGTGTTCCATGCACAATTCAAACTGTTTGCTCAGGTTTCTGAGTTGAACAGGAGAGAAAAAGCCCTCAGATTAGCCATATTTCTCACTGGTGATGTTCTGTCAAGCCTGCTGTTATTAATCCCTGATGATAGGAAAGATTATCATGCATTAGTTGGCGCTTTGAGTAGGCGGTTTGGACTGTGCTCAGCGGCTAGCCTTCTCCGTTCTGAACTGTGAAGCTGCCAACATCGATCCGGTGAGCCCCTGAGATAAATCGCCAATGACATCGAAGGATGGGGCTTCTTTACACTGAGGCCACTTTCCTCTACCCACCTGACCCCAACCTGCCTTTCATGCTCGACACGGATGCCAGTAATGCGGATCAGGTGCCGTGTTATCCAAGGTCGCACTAGAAGGAGAAAGAGTGGTGGCTTACTACAGCTGGACATTCAACAAAACAGAGCGCCGCTATTGTGTCACCAGACGGGAGCTGCTCGCCATGGTCAGAGCCATTCGCCACTTCAAATAATAATTATAATAATAATAATACATTTAATTTATAACGCACTTTACATTTGGATCAAATCTGAAAGTGCCACAAAGTAAAAGCAGATAAAGGTAACAATAAAAAATATAATAATAAGTATATGAACACATGACTAAAAAGCAGCAATGATAATTAAAAGTTATAGGTTCTGCTAAAAGGGAAAGTTTTAAGTCCTCCTTAAATGAGGCTATGGAGGAACATGTGTCAGTTTTTATGTAGATTTGCGTGTCATCAGCATAGCAATGGAATGAGAGTCCATATCAACCGATGACATGGCCAAGGGGGAGCATGTACAGTATGAAGAGAATGGGGCCAAGGACTGATCCCTGGGGGACCCCAAAAGTGACGGTGTGTGTCTGGGACTTTGAACTTCCAAGGGAAATGTATTCAATTCTGTTAGTGATGTAGGATTGAAACCAGTTTAGGGCGGTGGCAGTCCAATGATGTGATGTAGGCGGTGTAGGAGTATTCCATGGTCAACTGTGTCGAAGGCAGCAGACAAATCAAGGAGAATCAAGAGGGAAGGTGAACCAGCATCTGCTGCCATCTGTAGGTCATTTGTGACTCTAAGCAGAGCTGTTTCTGTGCTGTGGGCTGAGCGGAAACCAGACTGAAAGGTTTCAAAGATGTTGTTGTATTTAAGTGGTCCTGGAGGTGGGCAGCAACTACTTTTTCTAGTACTTTGGAGAGGAATGGTAGTTTGGAAATGGGCCTGTAATTAGCAAAAACGTCTGGATAGAGAGTAGGTTTTTTGAGGAGTGGTCTGCTAATGGCGGCTTTTACGGCAGATGGAACAAAGCCAGCCTGGAGGGATTGGTTTATTACAGCAGTGATCAGGGGACTGATGGAAGAGATGTTAGTTTTCACCAGGGCTGTAGGAAAGGGGTCGAGGGCACAGGTGGAGGGTTTCATCGTCCTGATGATAAACTCAACCTCCTGCTGTGAGATTTCTGGGAAGCACTTTAGAGGCTGGGAGATCTCCAACTGTGAGTAAGCAGACTGGATAGGTAGAGAGGAGGAACCAGAAAGGACAGAACGGATTGAGTCAATTTTTGATTTGAAGAAAGCCATGCAATTATTACAGTGCTCTTCTGTAATTTCTGTAAGTGGGGGAGTTTGTGGTTTAAGGAGATGATTGATAGTGGAAAACAGCTGCTTAGAATTTCCAGGACTGGTTTTGATAATGTTCAAGTAGAACAGTGACCGAGCCTCTCTAAGCGACTTTGAGTAGGCCTTTTGGTGTTCCCGAAAGGCTAGCTTGTGGACAGTGAGACCTGAAGCCTTGTAACGCCGCTCAAGGACACGCCCAGCTGCCTTAATTTTCCGTAGCTTGCTAGTGAACCAGGGGGCTGAGCGGGAGAAGGTGACTGTTCTAGTTTTTAAAGGGGCGTGACGATCCAGGATGCTACTCATGGAGTTATTGTAGAAATCCACTGAGTCATTGGCTGATACAAAGTTTGCAGAAAGAAGATGCTGGAGGCCGACTGTCATGGTTCCTGGGTTGATGTTTTTCAAATTCCTGAAGCAGAGTTGACGTTTGGGCTTGGTGAGGGGGGACACAAGTGACAATTCCATGGAGACGGCCTTGTGGTCGGACACACCCAGATCGTACACAAGAAGATTGTTGAGAGGAGCAGAGTCAGTGATGACTAGATCCAGAGTGTGTCCCATGGTGTGGGATGGGACTTCGACAAGATGCCTGAGATTAAAACAATCCAGTAATTGGAGGAATTCGGATGCAAAACGACATGCAGGGGAGTTGACATGAATGTTCATATCTCCAAGTACTATAATATTGGCAGAACTTGTGCAAAATGTCGACAAAAGGTTGTACATCTCAGAGATGAAGGCTGGGTTTGGTTTGGGTGGTCGGTAGATTAGAAGTAGTCATGGAGAAAGGGGGTTTACAACTAAATGCCAGGCATTCAAAAGAAGAGATCTCTGGCAACGGCAGTGGAGAGAAGTCCAAATCACTGCGGTAGATGACAGACAGACCACCACCACGACCAGTGCTTGTTGCTTTCTGGAGGTAACCGGCGGGACAGGTCTCCTTCCGGACAGAAAAAACAGCTGGTTGTTGCTAGGTTTCTGTAAGGCACATAACGTCCAGACACTTCTCCAGAATGTGGTCATTTATGAGGCATGATCTGTTTGTGAGAGATTGTGAATTAAAGAGTTCGATTTTCATTTCCGTTATTTTCATTTCCATGAAAATTTTCAATTCCATGAAAATAACGGCAAAATAAACGTCCTCTGTGCGTCCAGACAGAGGTAGGACGTAGAGGACTACTGCCGCTGCTGTGACAGCTGCACCGCCCAGAAGGGCCCCAAAGACAGATCCCATGCTCGGCTTCAGCAGTTCCCAGTAGGTTCCCCCATGGAGAGGGTGAGGATTGACGTTCTTGGTCCGCTTACCCGTACGGACAATGGAAACTGGTAATGTTCTCACCGCTATGGACTATTTTACTGACTGGCAGGAAGCATACAGCCTACAAGACCAAGAGGCGGAGACCATAGTGGATGTGTTGGTGGTAGGGATGTTCAGCAGATTTGCGCTGAGATCATTCTCACAGATCAGGGCAGGAACTTTGAGTCCCGTGTTTGCTGCCATGTGTGAGAAACTGGGCTCCCAGAAGACCCGTACCCCCCCCCATCCCCAAAGTGATGGATTGGTCGAAAGGATTAACCGCATCCTGGCACAGCAGTTGGCCATTGCGACAGCTAAACACCAGCGAGACTGGGATGCCCACCTTTCCATGGGCCTGATAGCTTATCGATTGGTGCCCAGGACTCAACGTTTTGCTCGCCTGCCCTCCTCATGTTGGGCAGGGAGATCCGGACTCCAGCAGAGATGGTGGTGGGAAAACCCCCAGATGCTCCGTCGGACCCCCTGGGACAGGAGTATGCCAAATCACTTGGAGACAGCTGAGTTTGTCAGAGATAAGCTGTTGAGGGCTGGAGTGAGACAGAAGAGGAATATGTCGCGCATACCAAGGGACGATATTTCACAGTTGGAGAGTTGATCTGGGTTTTTAAGCCCCAGAGAAAAAAAGGCAGATGCCCAAAACTGGACAGTTCTGGACAATTTTGGACCGTTTGCAGGATTCTGGAGAGGCTGGGGAGGTGGCCCTACATCGAGATCGGCTGGCCGATCCCTTGCCCAACTTCCCAACTTGCCCAACTTCTCCCTCCCCATCCTTGTGTCCTGCCCCTGTCCTTGGACCATGGCCTTGGCGGGCTTGCTTCTTAAACAACTAATTTTTCTTATTCTCTTCCCTGGTCGTGGTGCCTTTGCAAACTTTGTAGGGTAGTCTACTATTACCAGAATGTATTCCACAGCACCCTTGCTTCTCTCCAGATGCAGATTAACAATGGAGATCATTTCAAAAGGTGCTTCTGTCACTGTGGTTGGGAGAGATGTTTTTGTTCTTCTGTTGGTTTTTTTTTTGTTTCAAGCAATGGCTCATACTTTTGACTCATTATGTTTGATTTCCTCTCTCATTTTGGGCCACAAGAATCTTTCTCTGGCTAAATATATCATCCTATCATCTTCCAAACGACCCATTCCTTCACGTAGCTGCTGATATATCAGTGGCTTGAACTTTTCGTGAACCACCAGTTTGTTTCGTGTAGTTGTTTTTCGCCACAGGATTCAATCTTTATCTAAACAAAGACAAGGCCAATTCTAAAGGAGGCGTTTAACTACTGTTGACTCTTTCACCTTTTCTTTATATCCCCGGTGCTTGTTCTGTTCTTGCAGATTTTTGACTGTGCTTATCACCTCATCATGTATTTGTGCTTTGGAATGAGGACATCCTGTCTTCCCAATCTTGTAATATGGCCCTCTGATCATCCTTTTTTGCGTTTCAGCACTGAATATACCGCTCTGCCTTTGTATGTCCAACATCCAATGCTGATCCAAGACTGTGCACACATTTGCTTGCTACTGCTCTGTCTGGAGGCAAATCAGTGCCAACTTTTCGATAACATTGAAGCCGACTATTGGTTTTGAGAGTGGGTTAGGTTTAACCAAGAGGGACACTGACAGTTCACTGTCCTTATTGGATGGCAGAATGAAAATCCAACCATCCTAGGGTATCTCTGTCCCATTTACAGCAGAGAGATCCAATATTCTCTCCTCCAGGAGTTCATGCACTGGTTGAATTTCAGCATCTGGTAAATGTTTTTCTCTTTCCAGTCTTTATCCACAACACTTAGACAACACTGTGGTTGGGACTCCTCCAAAGATACACTGGACCAGACTTTTTCGTCCCACAAACTTTACTGTTCTTTCTTTTTTTTTTGTGACAATGGGGTCTGACTTGTTATCATAGCAGCGTGGTTCAACTTATCATCAAAAACTTTTATTTTGCAAGCTGGCAGTTTTATCTTTTCTCTTCCAACCGCCAATAGCCCAATGTTCACTGCTGCCGCACTTATAACAGTGTGTGCTGTTATAAGTTATCCCCGTTATACCTCTGGATTGGACTTTTGAAACTCAGTACACTTTCTTTGATTTCGTTTCGCATTACCAAAATTGTTCTGTGTAGTTTTGGCTGGTCTATCTTCCTCCCTCTTTACATTACCTCGGCTGAGAGTAGACACATGTCTGGTGAGATTTTTGAGGGCTTCATAGAGTACTTTATTACCAGCATCAAGCTTCTCAAGTATAGGGTTCGGCTTAGGTGTGTGGTTTTTTATTTTCTTTGGGCTGCTAAAGTGCTCGTCTAACTGCTTTCCTCTTCTTGAACCAGGGTTACTTTCACTCAATTTTTTTTGGCAAAAGAGGAGAGTTTACTTCTCCTCTCCAATTCCACACTGTAAGCAGCACACATTTCCTTGAGCAAAACTTCATCTGATATAATTGGTTCCCGTAGATAAGGCTTGATATCTGCCTGAGCCGCATCATCTTGTAACCCTGTCAGCAGTGGTTGCAAAAACTGGGTCTGTATGAGTTGAGGCTTATACTTCAGCTTATCCTTGGCTCTCAGATGCAAACAGTACCTTCTGTCTGAGATCCATTGTGCAGATTAAATCTGAACAGGAGTTTAATTTGGCTCTTACTGAGCACGTCAGTAAATTATATAGTTCTGTCACATCTTTCTCAATGAAGTCATTTCGAAGAACTTCTCTTTAGGAGCTTAATGTCTTTGTCTTAATGTTTTTGTCTGCACGGCAAATAACTTTTTAGTTTAACTGCGGTTGAAATGGACTTGATTACTGCTCCAACAATTTTACCTTCATCATAGCCTTTTTGTAGTCCGCGTTCAATCAGTCTTCAAGGCTGGTGTAATTAAGTCAATCTTTTTGTCCAACCTCACAAATTTTGCCTGTATTGAAATCTTTTCTGTACATTGGGTGCAAATTCAGCTGGCTTCCAGTTTGTGCTGACTCTCTTCATGAGCCTGTAAGGCTACTTGGTGTCTTTGGTCACAAGGTGGGTTGGTGTGTCGTATCATTTTCAAGTGGGGGTGATCTGCAGCAGCCTCTGGTTGAACACCAGCCTCTTCTTTTGGTGTTGGTGAACTTATCTCCATCAGCAATATCAGCCTCTTTTCTTAGATTTTCAATAACATCATTAGTGGCGAATAGCAATGACAGTCCTCCGTCCTTTAAACAGCTTTTCTCCTTGTAAACACACCTTTTATGGCTGAGAACTTGCTACTGTAAAGGATTCTGTCACTTGCGCTGTAAAGGATCCTCTTATTACTACTGTGAAGGATTCATTCTCTACTACTGCAAAGGATCCTGTTATTACTACTGTGAAGGATTCTGTCTCTACTACTGTAAAGGATTCTGTTATTACTACTATGAAGGATTCTGTCTCTACTACTGTAAAGGATTTTGTCTCTACTACTGTAAAGGGTTCTGTTATTACTACTGTGAAGGATTATGTCTCCACTTCTGTAAAAGATTCTGTCACTACCGCTGTAAAGGTTTCTGCGTCCTCTGGACAAGGTTATCCGGATGGGTCCTGCATAAGACTGTGTGGCGACGCTGTACAGTCTCAAAAAGCAGGTTACTGCTCCGGAAAAAAGGCCAGAATGGGGGCACAGGGATTAAGAGGCGGAGGTCACCAGACAGTGATTGATGGCTCTCGGTGTCGGTACTGGTCTCCCCCCTCCTACTGAATGTTGTTGCAGACTGATTAAGAGAGTCTGCCAGCTTCCTGTCGGTCTGACAATGTTATCTCTGCGTAAAGATTGACTACGCACTTTTTCATACGCATCCGGAACATCCTTGGAAAGGACTTTCTGGACATTTTTCAGACAGTTTTTTTTGCTTGAGGGACTCTGCCAGCTGACCCTGAGCATGTATACGTTGCTCTTTTGTGTTCACTGTTTGCTCAATATAGTTGCATTGAAAGTCAAGAAAGAAAGTATCTCTCTCTCTCTCTCTCTCTCTCTCTCTCTCTCTCTCTCTCTCTTTATATATATATATATCTTTCTTTCCCTCTCTCTCTCTCTCTCTCACCATTTGAAGCTAAAACATGAGCTCTTGTCATCTTAACCAGGATTGTACAGTCATGTGTTTCTTCTTAAAATACTTTGTTCAGTTTTGGATGAAAGGACTGCACAGTCAACATGTTGATGATGAGTACCAGTAGAAACAGTCACATTAGAAAGAGGACAAATATTCTGAAATGTAATCCAAATGGTCTTGTATTGAGTTAAAGAAGTCTACTGGTGGAGTAGGCCAAAATTGCTTGGATAGATTTCTCAAAGCGAGCACAAAAAATTGGCCACTAAACTCAAACACGGAGACAGAACCTCCATGGAGTCTAGAGTCCTCCAGAGGCTGACAACAAAGACAAAAGGCCACATTATTCTTCACGAACGTAATTACAAGAAAGAGAAAAATCCTTCTTTCTGGGAAATGAGCATTATTGTTTTTATAAATAGAAAAAATATTTTGTAAAGCATGTTTTGAGTTAGAAAAGAAACCTCTTTAGGAAATCTAATTTGGTCTATATAAGATATTATGGCTGATGTTGAGCTAGACTTAAGTAGTAACAGGATACAAACAAGGTTTATCATACTTAAGAGGGAGATCACTTCCACAACTTTCACATGATAATATACCTGAAAAGTCAAGGACATTATGGAATCATTATCACCGCTGCCTTGTCCACAGCAAAACTTTTGTTTTAACACAATAACTCTGGAAAACTGTTTAATGGATCATTTGAAATTTTATACCTACACAGAACTTAGTGTGAGGACGAACTGGATTGATTCTGGGAATGGTCAGTTGCATATTTCCCCCAATGGGTGCTTTATCGTCAAAACATTTTGGGCTATAATCCTCAACATTTGAACTGATTTAGTCAAAATATTGTGCATATGAATTGACTCGAGGATATTTAGCTTGCATATCTCCTATTTTCCTCTAGTAGTTCAAAGGGGAAGCTTTTTACAAAAAAACACAGCGTCCTAACTGTTGGCCAAATGTTACTGTAATTATTCAGATTCCACTCTCACGACTTCCCAACCAGATGTTCGATTATGTCCAAATTGAATCTAGTTGAAT
Source organism: Lophius piscatorius (assembly GCA_009660295.1). NCBI lineage: Eukaryota > Metazoa > Chordata > Actinopteri > Lophiiformes > Lophiidae > Lophius > Lophius piscatorius. Next base: position 84,312 of record VRLP01001861.1, read on the forward strand.
GTATTTACTGATTTTTCTGATAATTTAGCCTTTAATAATACAATTGCCTTGAGTTTTGGAAAGGTTTTGAATTTTGAAATTTCCGACACATATGCTGAAATAGGTCAATAATTCACTGATTTAACAAGATTGTTATCAGAAGATACCATCATGGCAGGTTTTAGACAGAAATGTCCCCACTGAAAACCCCCTAAAACTGAATTTTTCAATTGCACTTGCATCAGCTGAAAACAAATCATGCATTTTTGTTGTTTCGTGTAATTCTCTATTCAGTATGACCGAGGACACGTCGATCTAGCAAACTAAACCATATGAAAACAATATAACAGTATAAAAGGGGAAACATTTGTTGTTCCTGTGTAGGATTTTCAGCTCTTTGTTTAGGGGGACATGTTCTGTTAAAGCAACTTTTATTGCTATATAATAAAACCAAGAAAGACAATGGTTATGACTGGATTCAAGTGTGTGTGTTCAAATGAATCTCAAGAGCATGTGTTAAAAAAGAACCAACCAACCAAAGCGTATGTGTGTGTGTATATCTGTGTGTGTAAATGTCCAGTTGTTGCAAATACTTTGCAATTATGTTTTTTTTGCTACCTTCAAGACAGTTTGATTAGAATTACGATATTTTTGTCTTCATCCAAGAATGAGACGCTCTGTTGTGTAGACCGTGCTTCTCTCAATATTAATAAAGTGAAATACAAGATTCTAAATTTAATGTTATCACTTATTAACACTTATCATGTTCCTCTGATGGCATACTATGGATACCCTTGTAACTGGTTACAATAAACCCTTTGTTGCCAGATTTATCCTCTAAAGGCAAAGCTGGAGATAATTCTTAGAATTTGATTACTTTGCTAATGCTTTTTCTTAAAATACTTGACAGAAATACATTCATATCCCATAAATACTCATAAACAAGGTTTTTTTTTAAACTTTGTTGAAATTCCTATTTTGCAATGTAACTTTATCGCTCTCTTGCTTTGTGTGTTTTGTGTGTGCGCCATCATCTTATAATAATAATAATAATAATAATACATTTAATTTACGGACACCTTTCAGAACACTATAGGTCACCTTACAGATACACCATATAAAACCACCACAATAAATATCAGAGATAGTAACAGGATAAGCAATAAAAGCTAAAAAATAAACACAAGGTCTTATTGTTTAGGTTTTAATGAAGAATCTGAGCAATGTGTCAGTCCAGCAGGAGGAAAGAATTCTAACCTGACCTGGTCTTTATGGTAGATAATACTGTAGTAAAGCCACTACTGATGATGATGATGTTCATAATGCTGATGATGATTAGAAAAAACCCAGAGTCAGATCAGTTTTAAAGCTAAAAAGATGGTGAGTCATACTCATATCATTTAAAGAAAGCAGGAAAAAATCTTCCTGGATGACCTGGCAGCTACATATAGGCAAAGCTGATTTACTTTGGCCATGTGAGGCGATTGAATATTACAACTGCAAGATACTGCAGGAGTATTTGGAGACAGACTGTGATTCCTCGAGAATGGAGGCGCAGAATCTGTGATCACAAGATTTCACAGCCATTACTTTAATAAGCTGGCTGACTGCCGTCTCTTTGTGTGGGTTTGTGTTTGTGTGTGTCTTTGTTAGTGTGTTTGTGTATTTGAGAGGAAAAGTAAAATTAAGACAGAAGGACCAAAAAACGGCCTTACTAACTTAGTCAAAGTTTTCTCCAAGATTATTGGGGTTTATGTACTCCCTTTGGGAGAAGCATCTGGCTGAGAAAAGAATCGGAGTGATGAGACCAATCTTGTATAAATCATATTTTACTCATATAGATTATGGAGCATCTTTCTTTTTTTTTTTAACAAAAAAACCCCACATTTTAAGACAACTTCACGTTTCATTTGAGGAATTGCTTTATAACGCAGGGGATATGGGGCTTTTCCAGGATATAGCCTTGATTTGGGGATGGCATCGTTGGCCTAGAATAAATAGTAGTGGTAGTCTTGGAGTAACTACAATAAAAGGAAAACATTTGACATTTAGAGCAAAAAGGACCATGTACAGTTGGGGTAAAACATCTTCATTTCTAGTACTTTATGAATCTTGTTGAAGTGATACTTGGTGGCCTTGATTCGTATTTTCATGGCTTATTAAAACAATGTGCCAAAAGTGGGATTCTGACCCCAGAGAAAGATTTTAGATATCAAATACCGTACTGAAAAAAAACAAACAGTAGTAGAAACCAAAATTATTGGCCTTCAGAGGTCATGTGGAATCTGATTGACATCCCATGTGTTTTGGTGGCAAATGGGTGACCTAAGCAATATAGGCAGTTGGTTATAATGTTATGGTTAAATATTCTATATTTCTGTTCATTTCTGATTCATGCTGAATTTGAAATGTAACTTAAACATTTTCCTTTAACTAGGCATGAATTCTAATGAAAGCCCTGAAGAAATTCTGAAGCTCATTTGGTCAGCAATCTAATAAATAATTTATTATTGACTGACTTTGTTTGCATGCAAATAACAAATATCACCCATCAACATATTTTAATGCAAGATGTCACAGACGGCAGGCTCCACCTTCTGTGAGACTGAACTGCAGTTTCTTTGCAGATGCATATTTTTGTCTCATTTATCTTCTCTGTTTTTACATACGTGATTTGTGTTTGGGGTGGGGCACCAAATGAGATTTTTATAGCTTGACATGCTATAAATGAATGTGCATCCTTGTTCCCATGGAGTCACATTTACCACACACACGCTCCCAGGGAGGTCATGTGTAAAATAGAAAGTCATGTTTATCAAGAAAATTCACTTCTCCCACACTCTGTTTTACCAGATACATACTATGTGTATGAGAGAATAGCAGCTGTAGATTTAGCAGTATGTGGAAGCAAACAAAGCTGAACTACTGCTCCATTTTTCCCTATTTTCCACTCTCTTCCTTCGGTACTCTCACTCCATTCAGCTTTCAATTACAGCGCAGCATCTCCAATTACGGAAGAAAAATCTCAGTTCAAAAAGATTTAGTTTCAATCAGTCATGTTAAATCTCCTAGGAAGCACATATTGCATGTCACATGACCACAGAGGTTAAATGGGACCCGTTTCATTGTCGGCGCAGCAGATTCATCTTTCAGAGGACAGTGATACCGTGACCGAGGCGAGGCGAGGCTCACAGACTGGAGGCTCCTCTGCATTTGTCATGGCTGAGAGTTGGATGGTTGGATTTCACAAAACGTGAGGATAGGGTTAATGTTTTGGAATACGTGTGTGTGAAAGTCTGCGCAGGCTGAAGGAGGTCAGAGGCAAGAAGGTATGGATTTCAGGGACCAGGAAAGTTGGGAGGTCAAGGGTGAATTGCCAGGGGAGGGAGAACAAATTATCCACAGTACCCCATGGATAGAAGGGGGAGATGGGGCGGGCTGAAGTTTAGGCAACAGGGTTGATGTTTCTAGATGGTGGTGACAAAAACAAGTTGAACCTCTGACAACGAGGCCCTGATTGTAAAATAGTCCATTCTGAAACTAGCAATGTTTCAAAATTGGTTAGAAGACATTTTTCTTATTCTATACCCGCTTATCCTGCGCAAGGTGTGAGGGTCTGGAGCCAATCCTTACTGACATTGGTTGAGAGGTTGGGCTCAACCTGGATAATTAGATTTGAACCAGGAACCTCGCTATGAGGCATTAGTGCGACTACCCACTACACAACCAAGCCTATTCCGTCTAAAAGCATATTTAAATAATATGTTGATGTCAAATATAAATGGTAAAAAATAGCCATGAAATTTCAAAAATTGTAATTTTTTAAACCACATTAACAGCAATATTTATGAATTTTTTCATATGAACATTTCTTGGAACATTCTATGAAATGAAATGTTTAAATTTAATCTAAATTACAAAGTTAAATCTAATTCTCCAATATATTAAATATTACGCTGATTCTAATACTTAAAAGTTGAATCTTAAATGTTACATATAAATGCTAAAAGATAACTAAAAAACTAACCAATTTTCTAATCTAATTTCAAATATAAAGCTAAATGTTAAATATAAATATAAAATGCTGAAACTGAACTTCAAATCCAAATATAACTGTTAAACCAAGATTAATCTAGACATTTGAATATAAGTTTAAACATTAGATATGAATCTAGTTTACTATTAAATATACATGACAGTTATACATCATCATCATCATCAACATTCTAAATGTTGAATATCAAGGTAAATCATTAATCATTTTTTGGAGTTATATGGGCAGAATTTTTTTGTTAATTTCAGCATGTTCTACTTTTACAGCCACATAATAGAAACAGCGGCTTAGTCAATACATATATATGGTATCAACAAATTTTTTTAAAGAACTTTATTTATAATTGTAATCAAGAGACAAAGATTTCCAAAATGCCAAATTGTTTGAGTTTGAATTTTGACTATTATCCAAATCCTGGGAAAGTCTTTCTGTTCACCACCAGCTATAACTAATGATCCTCCCACCTTCATATCCATCTGTTTTCTTTTCATTCATGTGTTACTCTCCCATCCCCCCTTGGTGTTTGTGTTCTGTGGGTGTGGTGTATCTGATTCCATCTATGTGCTGTGATATTATTCTAAACAAATTACAATTACACCTACTTTGGCTCAAGTCCATATGCAACAGCAGTTAATTTCCTTTGCTATTTATCTTCTTCAGCAATTTGCGTCTCTTCCCGTCGCTACTATCCTCACACCCACACCCATGCATACACACACACACGCACACACGCACACACACATACAGACACTTTAATCATCCTGCTGCTCCCGTTAATGTCAGTGATAATGCAGAGATGATATGCAGTCTGTGGTACGGTCATGGGAGAGGTGCTGGCAGGAAGTGAGAACGAGGATAAAAGAATGTAAAGTCATATCTGTGTGTCTGTGGCGTCACACACAGCATCACAAGGTCATCAGTCTACATATTACCACAGCAGTCAATGAATCAAATTTATCTTCATAACACCGCTGTCACCCTGTACAACTCCTCCGCTGTATTTTTCACACAGAAGCTTCATTTCAGAGCTCAGCTTATTTCATCAGAGCTCACGCTATGTTCAGAATCCTCAGACACATATACGACCTCGCACACAAATATACCTTGTCAACTATATAAATATATGTTATAGAGATTTCCATTTCATACCTCACAGCTAGAATTCCATGGGAAGCTTATATTTCGTATTTACATCAGCAATTCTCTATTCAGTATGACCGAGGACACGTCGATCTAGCAAACTAAACCATATGAAAACAATATAACAGTATAAAAGGGGAAACATTTGTTGTTCCTGTGTAGGATTTTCAGCTCTTTGTTTAGAGGGACATGTTCTCAGTGGGGGTTGGACTCCTCCAAAACCACCCCTTGTCTCTGATTCTGTTTGTAATATTATTGACACGATCTTTGGGTGCCGCCAGGTTGAAGCTATTGTCCTGGTAAGCTTAAAGTTCTTTTGTCTTCATCAGATCGAGATCTTCCGCTTGTGAAGGAGTGGTTGGAAATGGCTTGCATGAATTAACACCTACAAATCTTGAGGCTTGTGGTTTTGAGCCGGAAAATGGTTGATTGTCCCTTTCAGTTCGGTGGTGAGTAAAAGACAGAGTTTAAGTGTCACTTAAGAATGAATCCAATCCATCTACGTTAAATCCTTCACCTATGGTCATCTGCTCTGGGGAGTGACCCAAAAAAGTAGATCTCGATTCAAGCATTTGAAATAAGCTTCCTGCTCAGGGGTTCTGGCCTAGAGATAGGGTGAGGAACACTGACATTCAGAGAGAGTGTGGAGTGGAGTTGCTGCTCCTGCGCATTGAAAGGAGGCAGTTGGGTTAGTTCAGGCATCTGATTAGGACGTGCCTCCCTTCAGAGGTTTTCAAAGAACATCCAACTATGAGGAGACAAAGGGTAGAACCAGAACTCCCTGGAGAAAATCTATATCTCAACTGAGCTGGCAACACTTTGGGATCCACAAGGGTGAGCTGGAGAGTGCTGCTGGGGGAGAGAATAGTGTCCACTGCATTCAGACCCCATTTAAGGATTAGAAGAAGTGGTTAGAAATCATGGATGGATGGATGTCTAGGTGTTTCAATCAAAGCTGTTTACATAAGAACTTGAACCACTCTTTCAGGCAGCTGCTGCTCTAGGGATCACTCACAACTAAATATCTGGCTTATGTGGCTCCTACTGTTTACATGCCATAGTGTCTTTGGGCAAGAACCTTTAGGTGGTCCAGGCTACGGCCTTGCTTCATATGTGTGAATGAATTAAAGCACTCTTAATGGTAAGTCCCATTTACAATTGGCCATCACTCCGACAAAGCTGCTACAAACCACCAAAAGTAAAGCAATCACCAAATAGTTTCCGCATCAAGTCACAACTAACATGGTCACAATTATTACATCATTTGATCGAAATTGTTTGAGTGAGCCGCTAATTATTATAATCGCCTCTAGTCATCTGTATAAAACAGCAGCATGAAACAGAAGTGTCAAATTTCATTATTATGTTATGTTGTTTGCCACATTTGATAACTGACTGCAGCTCATTAATAATGTCATCTGGATTCTCTTAGTCTGCTATGAGTAGAGAATAAAATGATCCTTCAGTGCCTTTGAATGTTACTCTCTCGAGGAGCTTAACTCCCCGATGAGCTCCTATTGACGCCAACATCAAGCACCATTCAGTCGCAAAGTAGAACACCACAACACAGCTGTGGGAACATTTTAGTTGGAATCCAGAGCACAAAGAGAGCCTGATGTCTTGGAGGAGGTGATTTGTCAGATATGCAGCAAAAAGAAAGCCGTCAAAACTACTAATACCACAGCCCACTGCTGCGGGTCCATTCAAGGAACAGGCTGTTACTGAAGCCTCAGAGTCATCAGGCATTCAGAGGGCAATACCACTTTCTCTTCTCAAAGTCTATTTTTATTATTTCACTGTATTTAGAATGATACTAAATTGTTGTTGTTATAAAAAAATAAAAGAATAAAAGGGCAATTACATCCTAACTTTGCTGTTATTCTCAGAACAATACTCATCTCTGCTTCACTGAACTGAGGCAGCAACATCATTCTCACAAATGAATATTTGCCTGGAAATAGAAGAGCCTTATCTATCTCTCATATTGTCCTTATTAATCAGAGTTAACAGCTATAACTTTACAATAAGTCGCCCCATATGGAGGTTTGGTAAATGATTATGATTAGCTTTGAATTCTCTTGACATTCTTCAATCTAAAAAGCATGGGAAGTTTTCTTCTTTGCCGCCCGCACTACCGTCTGTTTGATCTCAAAGGATGCATTTGAAGCCATTTTTAAATACAACACTGTGATGCATGAACATCTGTCGGATTGTGATCTGGTCTTAAACAATTCATTGCCTGAATTTGTTTAGGACCAAATCTCAATCAGACAGATGTTCCTGCATCAAAGTGCAGTTTTTAAAATTACCTGATGATGATGACTTTTGACGTATACAGATGTTTGGTTTGGATATTTACTGTTATGATTTATTTCAGATTTGCGATTTGTTGTTTTTGCCATTGTTTGCTGGTGCTTATCTCGGCCGGGTTGTTCCTTTGAGAGAGATTTTTCATCTCACCGGGAATGCCCAGGTTAAATAAAGGTTAAAAATAATTAAAATAAAATAAAATTGATTCACAATTGTAATTGATTAGATAAAAAGCCGCGAGCGACCTGTTCATATCTTGCTCTTTATCAACATCTGTTGATGAATTATTAATGTTTATTGCTGATGAAATAGGACCTTATTGTTTGTGCAATAAATGCCATTCTATTCCCTTCTGCTGAGATTGGCGCTGCAGCAGGTTAAGCATGTTATTCCAAACTGCCTTCTCCCCATCAAAACCTTGCCAGCTCATCCTGGGGGATCCTGAGGTGGCCAAATGAGATGTATTATCCCCTCAGCAAGTGCTAGGTCTAGCCCGGGGTCTCCACCCCGTTGGACATGCCTGGAAAACCTCCAAAGGAAGGAGTCCTGGGGGCATCCTGATTAGATGATGAACAGCTTCAAATTTCTCCTTACGTATCAAAAGGAAAAAGCCTATTTGGCTGAGCCTAGCCAACCCACCAAGGACATGGACACTCCTCACCTCGACTGCATCTTCCGATCGTGTGCATGAATATCTGCAACAAAGAAAGAGTCCAACACTCACTGAAAATGTTTCTTTGATCATACATTGTCATCCCTAACTCAGTATTATATTGAAATTAAACAAATCTCATATGAAGTTCGGGCCTTGTCCATATATACCTGAGTACTTTTAAAAATGTGTCTTTATCTTGTTTGCGATTGCCCCTTTTGTGCACATGCAGTCAGTACAAACGGTCACCATAAAGGATACTTTGAAAAACTCCCTCCCGGATGAAGCCTTTCAGACTCTCCATTTTATGTGCTGAGGTGTGGAAGGGATTACCCGCTGCTTCCAGGCCATCGGCAAGAAATGTCACCGCATGCATCGCTATTGCCTCGGTGTGACATCTATGTGAATGTGCCTGGACGTTGTTTGTTTTGATTAGCTCACTTTATATTCCAGAAATAACTCTAATCAACCATCAATCCATACAAACAAATCATTTTGTTCTCTTCGTGCTGCCATTGTTTTTTTGGCTTATAAATCCGTGCACGTTTGGACGCGATCACTTTCCTACACGAGGGGAGAGAAATCTAAGTTTAAAAAAAAATCCCTATGTATTTGTGGAATAAGTCAGTCTACTTTTTACTCTTATACATACATTTCAGGACCCAGAGCATAAAACTTCCACGATTTTTTTAAGAGTCTCTTATTACACAAGTAACTGTGACTTGAGTAAGGATTGTGTATACTTGTGAAACCTCAGCAAAATAACACTGGCCTCACCCTTTAAAAATATTTCTGGTTAGAAATAACCAGAAATATTTGACCGTGCACAGCCCATTACTCTGTCACACATTTTAAAAACAGTACCTGATGAACCGATCACAATAACATCCTGGTGTTTAAATCCTGAAACCTGAGCGTGGCAGTCAGTGAATTCCATCTTCTATTTGGCATAAGTTGCCGCAGTCTGTAAATTAATCAGTGCTAATTTGCCATCCTGTTTACACTCCGCTGAGTTCTCACATCGCCCTGACCGAGCTGCCCTTTGGAGAAAACAAAGTAACATCCAAGAAAATCAGTGGAACAGAACGTGTCTGGTGTGTGTGAGGTGTGCGAGCGATAATAACACTTCCAATATGGCGGGGCATTAATCTGTGTGGATGAAAGGAGTTGACACCTTTCAGTTTGTGTGAATGATGATAACAGGCACAGTTTCCTATCTTATCAGCGGGGTATAAACGGCCCAACGGGAGAGACGTGTCAGATCAGTCTGACACCTGCTAATCTCCCCTCACTAGCTTTCAATTACCTCCTTGTTAGAGACTTTTCCACTACATCGCACAGGTACACACATGCACACACACACATGCACACATGCACACACATGCACAAACTCTCTGTCTCTCTTTGTCTCTCTCTCTCTAGTTTATAGTACAGCTAGACCATAGTAGAGACTCCTAATTTCCCCCCACATTAAAGTTATGCTGCATGGAAAATCTATATCTTTACTATGTGCTTGTGTTTGTAGAAGGTCTTTAAAGCTGAGACGGGCTACAGGTTCCACAGCCTGGAGTCATTTTTCAACACGGCTTCTTTATATAGTGCAGCAAAGTGAAGCTTTCGTCATGAAAGAAATCAAAATTTCCCTTCAATAGTTTAAAAAGAAGAGCAGATGAGATACTCTTAATTCCCTGGCTGAAGGATGACCGATATTAGTTTGTAAGATTTTATCATTTTCAGCTTTTGATGGTGGACATAGATTTAAGTCATAAATAAATGACTATCAAGAAAATCCTGAAAGAGAATGTAAGGTCATCATTTCTGTAGGTCGAAGCTCAGGTACAATTGGGTCATGAGGCGAGACGATGATCCCTATGGAAAGAGTAAGGCCAACCCTGAATGGCTCAAAAGCAAAAAAAGTATTTGAAAAAACAGCAGCCTGGATTTTGTTTGTACTCTGGAGGTTCTTTGTTTTATGCTAATTGGGCCCAAAGCCCAAAATGTTTAGTATGAGATAACGGCAAAAATCAGGAAATCAAGGGGGCTCCAACTCTTTTTTTTTCTTTAATTTTAATTAATCAGTCTGGAACCTTTTGTTTTAATTCAAAACATTTAATTGAGGAAGGCTGCCAATCAGAGTCCGATCTGATAAAGAATAATTACAAAAAATAAATACGGAATTACTACTAGTAAAATCACTCCATAAAATGAAAATAAACAATAACGTTAATGAAAAGCAGTGATGAGATATAAAGATTGTCCAGCAGAGAGGAAAAACAATCAAAATCAATGAAGAAATAGACATCAGCTCGATTCAGTATTCAATGGATGTATTAGATCAAACAGAAAACTGACAGAATGAAGGAATGGTGAACGTTTAAATCAACAGTTAATATGTTATACTTAGGTTGTCAGAAGGTTTTTGGTGCTCAGACTCTTCAGGTAGATCGTGTTTGAAGGGCTTCCGGCTGAACAGAAGCAAGTATATGCCCTTGGAGTCTAGATACTGGTGGTGGTGATAACTGATGACTCTGCTGAGACTAATGAATGATGAAGTTGATGGAGCTTTGCAGAATGGGCAGCAGGAGGAGAGAACTACTTAGGTTTTATATTTATTATGTTTAATATTGCATATCTAAGGAGCCCCTCTGGTGATGTTGACGAAAGAAAAAATCTCTAGGGGATTACTTAATAACTCGTGGGAGTGACTTATTAAGTCGTGGCCACAAAATATTAATACATTTCCCACAACTTATTAAGTTTTGGCAACGAGATAATAACTCATTCCAATGAGTTATTAATTTCTGGTCCAAAAACAGTAACACGTTCCTTCGCCTTATCCAGTCATGGCCACGAGATAATAACTCATTCCACGAGTTATTAAGCCGTTGCCACAAGATCATTTTTCATCTTCTGTGTCACCAGCTGGGCTCCCTATATATCTGTTATTTCTTGTTTTACACCTCTTGTCTTTGTTTTTCTTGTGATCTATTTTTCTGTTTAATCCCTTGGTTAAAATGTACTTTTCATTCTTTATCCCTCAGGATGAATACTTCGGTGTTTTAGCATTTCTTCTTGTCATCTTTCTCTGTGGGTCTGTCTCTTTCTGTCTTTCTTCCTCGTCTGATTCCTGCTCCCTCTTGCTCTAATTAGTTCACGTGAGTCTCGTTGAATTTCTGTCTGTTTGTTTCAGCCTTTTTCTCTCATCCTCCATGCTGTTCCCTGAGTTTTCCGTATTACAGAAGATTTACTCGGAGTATGACTTTCTGCCAGCTCATTAGATTTAGCTGCAGGCTGTTGATCTGATTGCTTTGGATCGTTCTATTGACCCGTCATTTGGACTGTTTCTGCTTTCCGTTGATCAGATGTTATTCAACTACAAAGGTGATTTTGAACTCATTTTTTGATGAAACTATTGGAATTATACTACTCTGTCTCTGCATTGAATCTGCAAAGCAGGTAAACGTTCAGTTTTACAGCAGCAACCAGCAAGATGTCATACTAATTGCTAAATATTAAGAGGTCAGTAGAAAAATAAGAGCAGAACAATTTATCAATAGAACAGTATTGGACACTATTCAGTTGGCAAGTAATAAGTGAAAATGATGGGCATAGTCTACTGAGCACAGCTTTTGTTGTAATGGCTAACAGCAGCGGGAATAATTGCTGTAAATGTAACAACTAGTTGTGTTTTATATCCCACTGAGGGGCGAGTTAGCTGTACCACAGCTATTTACCCCTGCTTCCTGACTTTATATATCAGGTATATCATATATTAATATCTTTATCTTTATCTTATCTTAGCTTCACATTTAACGTATTGACTTGAAAGTAATGGCCGTTCCTTTCAAGAAGGCAAATATGTATATTTCCCTAAGAGGACAGACAATTCCACATCTATCTGTTTGTCTGTCATTCTGTGAGCAAGATAAAGGAAAAAATAATTCAATTTACCCAGAGGTAGTTTTTGGGGTATCCTACAGATGATAAAATGTTGGTGAGAGTACATTTTCACAGCATTTAAAATAAGCTGAAACTAAATTATATTAAAATAAGCCATTTAGAGTAGTGACATCACAATGTGGAAAGTCTTTCCGTTGAAACTTTGTCTGTTATTCTCTGTACATTTGATTCCTTTGACATTCCTTTAGGGGCTGGAGCTGGGAGCTTGGTGCGCTGAACAGAGACACTGAAGTGGAAAGCGCAGGACATTACCACCTATATTTGACAGATACTCACATAATCTGTTGGAGTTGACGGTAGAGTTAGGGGCTGGCAATAATTCAGACATTAATGGAGGAATCTGCATGATTTTTCCATAACCATGGGTACTGATAAGCCTTATTCTTTTGATGCTTTGTACTGGAGAGGAAAACTAAATGACACAACAAGTTTCTGTGTAAAGATAGGTTCAGATGTAGGATCTGGCACTTGGCAGGGGTTTACGCTCTTTGAATGCTTTTCTAGTTTTAAAATGAAGTATTGGAGAGTTTGACAAGTTCTTTTGTCAACCATGAAAGTTTTGCAGCATTATAATCAGTTTCAGCCTTGATTTTTATTTAGAATCAAACTGCCAAATCTTTAAGATCTTTTTTTGAAGGTTCAGTCATGAAGACTGACCTCACTATAGCAGTCTCTCCTCTCCTCCTTCCATTTGTTTCCTCATCTCACGATCTGTCTATTAACTGCTTGTCCTCATTCAATAGAAACTGGCTTACTCCTCCTGCTTATTGTTCACCAAGCAGCTTCTTCTTACTTTGCTTTTGGCTGTCCCTTTCGGGGTGGTCACAGCAGATCACCGGTTACCATCCAGTTACGGCTGGTGTCCTTCTGGCTAACAGTAGCAGTGACTGTATTTGTTAACATGAGCACTAATGGATCCAGTTTCTTGTTCTGCACATTGATAAGCTAAAGGCACTTCCTGACGCAACCCTCTGCATTTATCCCGAAATGCGCTCAGGACAAAATTCTGGGAGCATGGGAGCCAAGGACTGAACTTGCGCTGTAGAGCCATTTGCCACGCCCCTTCCTAAAATCCACATACGATCACTTTGCCTATGGTCCTAGACATGTTTACCAATTAGGTTGCACTGTGAAAAAAGCAAATGTGATTCATCCAAACCTGTTCAGGGCAGGACACTTATCCGTCATGAGAGGTTTGGTGAAGATTGGCCTATTTACAATGGAGTTATGATGACCTAAACTTTGTAACAAGTCACCAAAACTCGCCGCAAGCCCACACCCACATGGTTATTCAAAATATCCCATCCTCCACAACACTATATCTCCAACTTGTTGTAGCTCGCCTGACCAAACTTGAACTGTTTCTGATTTATTGCCTTGGTGTAATGGCTCAAATTATAAAATCTGACATTTCTTGTTACAGCTAGGCGGCGCAATTACAAAAGCTTAATTTTTTTTCCAAGTTGGCGTTTTCAAAGCGCGACTTTAATCCAAACTATGATATGTGGGACATGTCAGACGATAGATGGTGGAGCTATGGCATTTAATTTTTTATGGTAACATCTCAATATTTGCTACCCTATTGCAACCAGACCGTTGCAATACAAACAAATAAACAACCTTGGACAACCTGGGACAACCTTGCTGCACAAATGTCACAAATATTGTAATATTTTTTGCTGTGAAAGTAGTAATTTACTACATCTGAAGATCCATAGAGAGGTTTCCCACTAAGACCTTATATTTGAAGATGAGCTCTAAAATTGAAACGAGCGTTGAACTAACACGTTAGCAACAACATATAAGAAGTCCCCCAGATGGAAGATATGGACATCTCCAAGGAAAAACAAAACATAAGTGAAATTCACTCCTATGCTTGTCAAGCTGACCAGGACAGGAAATGCATCTCCTCTTCAAGTTCGCCACAAAGCACTCAAATGAAAAGTCTAACGGTAACCAAAAAGAAAACACTAAGCTTTTGCAAGCTTATTGTTCTGGCGTCGAGCCAACGCTTTTTGAACTACAAAACAACATCGAAACAATTGTCGTTGGTAAAATAAATGAAAGAGCAGATCAAACCGATGAGACTGTTCAATACAAAACTATTTAAATAGCATCAGCTTAAAAAAGTCTCTGGATTTCTGCCACAACAAAGTTTTTGACCTGAAAAAACAAGAAGTCTCTCAAGGATAAATGTGATCAACTCCAGAAGAATCTAACTGATATGGAAGTTAAAGTCAATGAATCGCTACAGTAGACGGGACTACCTCCGGCTACAAGGTGTTCAGGAGAGAGAAGACGACAAGTAAAAGTAAAGATGGAGCATCAAATCTACCAGTGTGACCAGTGATTATCAGGTTCCTATCCTTGACATGTTATGGTGGGATTCCAAGAAGAACAACTACCTAAAGAGGAAATGGCTCCATTTCAAAGAAAATCTGACCTCAGCTGACAGAGAAACCCGCTGTCGTCTGTGGCTGCAGTAAAGGCTGCAAGGAAAAGGGGAAACAAGGCCTACTTTGTGGGGGATAAGGCCTATATAAATGGTAAAGAAATTAAAAACTGAAAAATAATTGAAAGCTAAACTTGGATTAAACAAAGATAAGTGAACCTCTTGCTCCTGAAAATGTAAGTATTTTGTTTCAGGTCCACCCCTAATATTGTTAAAGCAGGTACACAGTTCACCATGAAGTCAGCTGAATATGCAATAATGTTTGTTTTAGTTAGACAAAAAAGATTAACAACTTTCTTTTGAAGAGAAAAATAATTATTTTGTTATCTGTTCCTGTTCTTTCAAAACTTTATGATTAATTAAGATTATGCAATGATGGGAGCTGTTAGGTTAAGAATATTGAGTGTTTGTCCCCAACTTGTGAGACAGTTTGTTAGATGAGACATTTATATATAATTTGGCAGCAGTAATATTGTGATACTCAAATATCTAAAGTTGCCTTTAGATTAACCAGACTCTTCTGCTCACTTTTTTAACATGCACTTTGAAGGTTAAATTTGAGACAACATCTGGCACACTGTTACATGGCTGTTTAGTAAAAAACACCCCTACAGTTTTATTTACATTAAGTTGATGGCAGGAACGTTTTAGCCAATTAGTTAAATGCTCCTTAGCTCCAGTGACTTTTGCAAGAGCCAGTTACATTTTTTTGGCATGTACATAAGTCACAGTGTCATCCACATACAATTGTGTCTCCACATCAGGACGCATGGATGGCAGATCGTCAATATATAGAGTAAACAGAAGTGGATCAAGTATTGATTCTTGTAGTACTTCAGTGCACAAGTTAAGAGCCGGTGAAAAGTTGGTTGATCACCTTTACATGTTGACTCCTACCAGTTAGGTATGACTCAATCCAGCTGAATGCTGAGTGGGGTAATCTTCTGTAGAAAGCAAATAAAAAGAAGGTAAAGTAATTCCAAAACAACACAGACAGACAAGCACACACACGCAAACACAAAAGTAGCTGCCCTTACAGTGCAACACTTTCCACTGCCATTGATTTTAGCATTCCCAGGGACATGTACAATAATTTAAAGCATGCTGTTTGAGATTGTTCCTGCATGTTTCACTGACAGTCTGTTATTGTATGTGTATTTGCAGTCATGTATGTACAAGCTCTCACCGTCGTCACATTCAGAGAGAGCTTTCTCTTTAATAGCCCTCATCTAAGACCAATAGCCCTCCAAATGAAGCCATCTATGGACGTAATGCTCCTCAGGACTCCAACATGACAGGGTGAATCAGTGGAAACCAATCAAACGATGCCTTTAAGCCTCAGGCCAGATCTACAGGGGAATGTCTGGTCAGATTACACTAATCCATGCGCACTCTGAAGTTCAAGCACTTTACAGTCCTGTAGTTGCTCTAATCCTGTGAAATGCTTGGAGTCTTTTTATTTGAGCTGGCCATAGAGATCATGAGATTTCCCAGCTGACTCCGTAAAGTTGGAGCTGATTCAGACTCAGATTAGAAAACGCTCATGTTATTGATCTGCTGTAGAAGACATGCAGTGTTTTTGTAAAGCTTTTGTCTCGAAAAAATACAACTCTGGTGACTCATTCAACGAACAGCAACAATTATCCTCTTGAGGGTCACGGGGGACTGTTGCGCTTTTCCCTGCGATCCCACTGGGGAACTCAGGGGTCATCAGTTCAAGGCACATGGAAAGAAAGAAATAGACATTCACATTTACACCAATGGGATGTTCGGAGCCGTTAATTCACCTGCAGACATTATTGTCTTTGGAATCCACGCAGTAAAAGGGGAACGGTACCAGAGCGAACAGTACGAGCTTGACAGAAATTATGGGTTGTAATTGCTTAAAAGTTGAATGAGCTCAGAAATTCCTGAGTCATTTGAACTTTTTTTTTTTTTAATAATTAAAAAATAGTTCAAATACGTAGTTTACAGAACTCAATTATTTTAGCCTACTTTTGTCGTCTACTGTTGTCATGACGTTCATACTTTTTTTCAAGCGAATATTATAGAGGCCGTCAATGCTTTATTACTGCCGAATAATGAAGTAACTTGCATGTCAATAACATTTTTATACCCTAGTGTATATGTAGCAATTTTTAGCAAAAATTACTACATTACTACTTCATCAAATGATCTTCTCTACCATGCAAATTTGACTTTAAAATAATATAAGTTTTCTATTATAGTGGTCTGTATATTTCTCTGAATTTAGCCAAGATAACTATAAGCAAACAATCTTTTATTGAGAAACTACATACTTCATGTTTAAGGTTATTAAGATATATATGTTAGCTATGCTTTATTTCAGTTCTTTCTGGGAACCAAAAAAATAAAAGTTAAAGTGACTTCAAAAAATGTGATCTTTAACTTGAAATATTAAGTAAATGTAATTTAAATTGACCTAGTAAAGCTACTTAAAGAAACATTTGTTGACAAAAGAGAGCTAAAACTTTCATGTAATGAGTTTACTAGTTTACTAACCAAAAAATGAAGATGAAAATAAACGAACAACGAGTGGAAACAATTCCCTTTTTTGTAGTGTGTAATATTTGACTTAAAATGTTGCATAACCAAAATAATGTCAGAATCATACCCCAATAACAAAATAAATAAATATATTTATGTATGGTTTTAGATTTTAGATATATTGTTGATAAAATTGTGAAAAAAGGTTTTTTGAAAGACATCTGAAAGACTTTCCAAAGCTGGAATTTTGGTGTCTGATAATACAATGTAAAAAGAACATTTTTGATTAACTGAAAGAAACTACTAGGTTTGGTTACTACAAATAGTAACCTAAACTAAATAAGTATTATTCACTTAAGTTGTAACTACTTAATTTAATTGAGTGTTACTAGTTGAAGTAACTTTTGAGTTCATAAAGCAATTTTATTTGACAGTGCGTTGCCACAAAGATTCTGAATCCACAACCTAGAGTTGTGGTATTATCAGGTCAACTGCACATATGAAAGACACGCACCATCACATGCAATGACCAAGTTGAGAAAATGAGTCTCCTTTAATTCAATTCAACATATGCTGTTGATACTGACTTTTTAAAAAATAAGCAAATAAATCATTAAGCAGTGCCTGCAATTACACTTAAGATGTCTTTGAATATTTCTATGTGATGGAGCGCACAGTACACCGACTACTGATCGGGAAAGTACTTCTTACCATGTTTCGTCTGGATTATTTTCGGCATGTCTGTGTGCATGTGGTTAGTCTCCCTCTTATGCAGAAATTCCAGAAAACTGCAAAATCTAATAAGAAACAATTGTTATGAACTCAATGAGCTCAATCTCTAACTGTGGTAATGTGGCAATTCTGAATGCAAAATTGCAACAATACTATTACTACTTATTCTAGACTAATGTCTAGCCATGGCACCATGGCAAGGGCCTCACACTTGATCACACTTACCACCAAGGTCCATACAATGAAACAGTCCAGGCTCCACCTGACACACATTCAATCAAACATTAATATTTCTGGAGAAGATTTCCAGTTATCATTTTGCTATCTCAGCAACTGAACAAATGCGGGCCGATTTATTATTATTTATTATGGTTTATTTTGCACTGACCTGAGCAGCTTGAGGGCTTGTCCACACACACATGGGTACTTTTAAAAACATGCCTTTCTCTGTGTCTGACCCATTTTTCCTTATGTCCACACTCTAAACGGTCTCCATTAACACAACTTTTGAAAACTCCTTCCACTGAGACTTTTAGAGTCTACATTTGAGGTGCTGACATGTGGACGGGATTAGCAGGTATGTCCCAGTCTGTCGGCATGAAACGTCACAGCGTGCATCACAATCGCCTGGGGGGGACTACGTTTGTTTACAATAGTTGATTTCCTGTTATGGCAGACGTAGCCAAGCTAGTGCTATTTTTACCCTTGCTGCTTCAAGTTTATAGTTGTTTACACAATAGAAATGGGTCAATACAGATTTCGGTCATAGCTATATCCGTAGCTATGACGAACGTGTGGACTTAGCCTCAGTATTACCAATTCCATTCTAGTTTCACTCAATGCACAAATGAACAGAGTATTATGCGCATCTCAGACACAATGCCTCACAAGACAACATTCAACTATACATACATTAAACTCGTGCTATAATGGCGGCAAACGTGTCATCATCAGAGAAGATTTTTTTCACAATAAATTGTATCTGTGGAGAACCGCCCCAAAACGTTCAAACAGCTTAATAAAACACTGAAGTAATCCACCTGGATAAATATTTGACGAAGCTTGGGTTAGTTGAGCAGCAACAGCGGTGGAGCCGACCACAAACTCACTGTCATTAGCAAAGAGAATTCCAACGCAACAATGGACGACGGAAATGAATGGACTTAACGACCAGCTGTTTCCCCTAGGTGAGGATATTGGTTTCAGAAAACTGCAACACCTCAACCCAAGCACTGCACACAAAAACAAGCAGGTGGTGGTGGTGGTGGACTTACATCACCAGTATAGTTGAATCTTGTCCACATGTCCAGACAGTCTGCTACAAGCTGATTCCAGAGCAGCAACAACCTTAAAGTGCTTTCTGTTTCTGTTTCCTGATGTTCATTAAGTATTGAATTGGTTCATTTAAATCTTACGCTGCTACAACACGTTTCTCAAACCATGCTGGAGTCTGACTGTGTGCGAGAGAAAAGAAAAATGCTTTTCATCTTCACGGTGGTCCTTTGAGACTGGACATTGTGTAGGAGCCGAATCTGAGTCAAATTCTTTTTTAAATTTGTTGTTAGTGTGCTTTATTGTTAAGGAGGGTCAGGAAGCAGAGCAGTAACAATCTGTGCAGTATGACCATTGATTATACATAGTTGTGTGATGGTTGTCACCTGATGTCGCTTTTCCTTGCCAGTGTGTGAAAAAGGATTAAATGCTGGCTTGTATTGCAAATAAATAATAAAGTAATGAACTGAATATATATATTCAGTTCATTACTAGTGAACTGAATATACTATTGAATATATTTGCTTTTTCTTGCATCCTCAGACTAACTAATATAGATTAGTCAGTTGGTTGTTTCTTGGCTTAATCCAAGAAGTAATGGAGTGAAGATTTGTAGAAAAGTGTTGACTCTACATTCACACTCATGCCACATCATAGTGATGCTCCTGCATCATTTTCCACAGTGTATGAAATCAAGTCATTCTCTGCAAGAAAGTAATGATCCTGGTTATCCAGTTTCACCTGAAATAGTTTGTTCCACATAACTGCTCCATTTCACTGTTTTTTGAGGTTGTACCAATTCTCCACGTTTTAATAGGACTATCCATGTCTGTCCACTAGATGGTGCTGTAGTTTGATTAACTTGCACTTCACATGTATTCACACAAATCCTGAGAGGCATGTCGTTTTTTAACCTATGTACACAAACAAAAACTCATGAACGTACAAACGTATACATGGAAAGCTATTTGTAAAGTCATTATAACTCTTAAGTTCCAACCTCAAAGGCAGGCAATCTTTCACACTGGCTAGGGAGGGAATGTGTGTGGAGCATAAATGTGTGTTTGAGGGTGCCTCTGATGTGATTTATACAACATGCAGTTTCATTCGTCTTCCCTCTAAAATGGAGAGGGACTCATTGAGGTGTTGCCTGCGTTAAAGAACTCTCAAGTAAAAACAAATTGTTCTGTGGTGCCATGGGGAATTCGGCTACGCTGGCAGTCGTCTATTCTCTACCCCTCCTCCTCTTCACACACATGCATGCACACCCACATTATCCTCCTTCCCTCTCTCCATTTTCCCTCAATCCTTTCACTTGTTACTACGCCTCCTGGCTGTTCGTGTCAGTGTTCTTCCAGAAACTGCACTGTGAAACAAGGTTGGAAAAACCTACAGCGTACGGCCAACAGATAAGAAGGCCGTGTTTCTCCAGCGATGTCACTGGTTACTCGTCTTATGAATTTGTAGGACAGGAGGAGGTTTAGGGTTCAAAGATGAGTAAGAGACGAAGTTTGTTGGATTTCCCTATAACCCACATTATAGCAAGGGGGTATTTCAAGAAGCCGGCTTAGCATACTCTAAGTTAGTGATTGAGATGGAGCTTGACCAAGCCTGAGATGAGAAACTCGGGATAAGTGTTTTCAGAACCGCAAATATGGTTTGATCAATTTGGAGTTGGTTATCACTGAATTTGCCGTACTTCACGCTGATTAAGTGTGATGCCCACTAATGTGTGATCACCTTTTTATGAATGTAGTTATCTGGTGTGGTATTTCGATAGATCATATCTATATATATTTATTTCAAAAGCCTTTGTTGTGTATGAGGACAGCGTAACTGGAGTACCAGTTGTCGACGAAAGGTGTCAGTGTGAGACTATGGGAAACACACGGACGGAAACAAGTCATGATTTATGGAGGGAATTGCTAGCTGAGTGAATGTAGTGAATGTAGTTTTACTGTAATTTCTCTAAATATTGTGTGTGATAAGGTGGCGGAATGCGCACGAGAGAGCAGTTTGAAATGAACGACAAATACAGAGTTCATCCCGGCTGGGCACAGAACGCACTGCTATTAGAGTTCCCTAATTTTCCTCTTTCTGCGGGATACTGCTGCCTGCTTCACTGGAAAATAGTTTCAGGGTTTGGTTTGATAAACACAACAGCAGCTTCAAGGTGTTGACTTGGCTTCCTAACTGCCCATATCTCAACCTAATGGAGCCTAATAAACCTGAGGGATTTATTGGTCAAACAAGTCAGATCCATGAAGTTTTCTGATGGTATTTGTCTTGCCTAGCTAATTATTTGTTAAGTTTAACCAAATAGCTTTGTGTCTAAAGCTAAAGCAACAAAAAACATAAAATTTTAAAATATTGACTACACAGGCGTTTGAAAGTGCAAATATAAGACATGACAAAATTTATTCTGCACATTGTTGAGTTGAGTTAAGATCCATATCTGCTAAACTCTAAAACTCCCAGAATGACTCCCAACAATCTGGCTGTGAATCCAGCACTGGGACACAACACATTATTTTCTCGAGTACACTTCTAAGGCTAACTGAATCCAACAATCTGTGCTAGCAGACTAAACCGGCAGCATAAATCAGCCTAAGTAGCAACCAAGGATCAATTCCACATTTATCCCTATCACTGTACTCAACTCAATATCATCTTTCAATCAATAAAAGCATTCCTGTAGTTTTTCAAAATCTGCGTCACAAACTTCAGACCACATCCTGTGCAGGCAGCTTGGATTTAACTCCCATGTGACGGCGAGTTGGGGAAAGCTGGAGGACATAGAATATATATCATGATGAGAAGAGAAATTGAAAGGTTGCTTGAAGGTTTAGTTTTGTACCTTCCGATATAGGGGTGAGGATAAAGGCCAAATAATGGCTTGACCAGTTTGCCAGAGTGAGAGTGTGCAAGTCTGGCATTCCAAATTGAACTATTACTAGATGTATGAGCCACCTGATTTTGAATCGAATCTGTGCATCTCTGCCATCTGACGTTTATCATCTCCTCGATTCTTGGACAGTCAGTTCAGCATTCCTCATGTTGATTCCAGAGGTAATATGATTCAAATATGAAGGTGCCTCATCTCTAATCCAATTAGGACACGCTAGGTAGACTCTCCTTACTGTAGCTTGAGAATGAGTGGGTCCATCAGTGTGGGAGTGAAAAGCTGACAGCAAGGGTGTATCCCGAAAAAAGCTCCGAATCCCCTGCGTTGGACAAGAAATACCACTGACTGAACTCCTCAAATTCAATGTGAAGTTTTGTCTGAAAAGCAGTTTTTCCGTAAAACTCCCACTAGTGTGTAGAATATGAACTATTAGAATTAAATATGAAGATAGACCTTCTTGAGTCAATTCATATTCACCAAATGTGGACTTAATCGAACCAACAGTTGAGGAATTATGGCCTAACTAATTTCTGGTGATGATGCTCCTACTATTGTTCAAAAATATACAATCTGACCTAACATTCCTTGCACTAAGGTCTAAGGGAGGGAAGGATCCAGTTTTTGAGTTACTTCCTTATCACAACGGATCTGTAACAGTGGATGCAGACACAGTGACAAATGAACAAATTCCTGAATATCCCCGATTTTGCTTTTCTAAAGCTAGTTTTCTACTAACTTGCTTATAACAGCTGGGACTAATTACAGACTAAATTTGAAGGTTAGTCTGGGCTGATCTATGTGATTCTACCTTTTTGCCCTACAGTTACTGACAAAGGGTCTGATTAACTGAGATCCCGAATAGCGAGCGCTAAAATGAGAGGGCATTCTGACAGATTACACATTTGGTTTGAGTTTGGTTGCGGGTGATCTTCTAAGAATAATTGCGTGAATGAAAAGAGGTGCAAACATGGTGGAGGCGATACTATTAGATGAGGGTTTTGCGTGTGTGATCGGTTTCTGCCTTGGAGATTTTGGCCGGAGAGTAATGTGATCGCAAGCGCAAAATTAAATTCAATGCCATGCAATTCGAGGAGTTTGTGGCAGAGGCAAATAAACATATTCACGAGCTACAGCAGAAGAAATTGGATTATTAATAAAAGAAATGGGATGTGGTAGTGGAGTATTTACCAGAAACTCAATGCTGTGGGTTAAACAAGAAGAACGACAATTTAAATTAAGACAAGATGGCAAGAGATAACAAGAGGAACAAAACAGGTGGGGGGCTGGTGGAAGACTCTGACTACTACTGAGCAGCAGGTGCAGATCACTTTCTGCCATGAAGAGACGTCCACAATAAGACGCACACATTTCTTTCCTGGATATATTTAATTTACTTACCATATTTACCAAATCAAAAATGAATGTGCTTCTTGTTTTGACGTTTTGCTGAATATAGTTGAGTTGTAGACTTGAAGATGGATTCATCCATTGTGTAGGAGGTGAGGGCTCTCTGTATAGGCGCCTGAGCATGTGCCACAGAGAGTCTTAGTAAATCACATTGCTCGTGCTAAAACAAGGGTGGGCAAACTACGGCCGGCGGGCCACATCCGGCCCGTTGGTCCTTTTAAGCCAGCCAACCGAAGATTGTTACAGAATTGCCCAAATCAAATCATATCATAATGATGACTGCATTCATTTTACCTTGTCCTGTAATGCCTGGCGTTCCACCAGGTGGCGCATTAGGCGGAGTGATACATTGACTTGATTTTGCGGAGCCCGGGCTACTCTCTGCTGTTACTCTGCTACTGCTCTGAACACATCTCCAACAATGAGTGGGCCACAGAAAAGAAAAGTCGACAGAGAGTGCCAAGTGTTTAATAAGTAATGGACAACTAAATACTTTTTCACTGAAGTCCGGTCAAAGAGGACTTGTATGACAGCGTGTCGGGGGTCATCAAGAGGCACAAGCTACCTTGTTGTATGCTTGCCAATGTTACCACAGATGGATCTGACTGGAAAAAACGTCGGGCTGCTCAAAAGAATCCAAGAGAGGGTGAAAGAGGACAACCCTGAGCAGGAGGTAATTTTCCTACACTACATAATCCACCAGGAAGCACTGTGTAAATCAGTATTGCAGCTTGACCACGTAGTGAAGCCAGTTGTAAAACTTGTTAACTATATTCGAGCGAGGAGACTTCAGCATCGTCAGTTTATTAAGTTTCTTGAAGAAACTGATGCTGATCACCAGGACTTGCTTTACCACTCTAATGTCCGCTGGTTAAGTTTGGGGAAAGTATGTCAACGAGTGTGGGAGCTCAAACAGGAGATTATCTCATTTTTGCAGTTATTTGAGAAAGCTGACGATTTTCCCGAGCTGAGTGACACAGATTGGTTTTGTGATTTAGCTTTTGCTGTGGACATACTGACACACATGAATGAGCTGAACGTGAAGCTAGAAGGGAAAAACCAGTTTGTGCATGAAATGTACACAAACATCAGAGCCTTCAAAACAAAGCTAGCTTTATTTTCAAAGCAAATGTCAAACAAGTCATTCGCTCATTTCCCCACACTGGCTACGCTGAAAGAGGCCCCTCGACATGTGAAAAAATAAAGGGAAATCACTGGACGACCTGCATGGAGAAAGGGTGATCAACATCACTGTTCCAACTAAAAGTGAATGTAATTATTAACACTGTAATGCCTTTTATATGTTTATGTTTGATATGTATGCACCTGGTGCTGGCCCGGCCAGTCTGTCAAATTGTAAAAGTCATTGTGGCCCCTGAGCCAAAACGTTTTCCCACCCCTGTGCTAAAATGAACTTATTTGCATCGACTCATCCCAGTATTTTGCGCCCTCGGGTAGAAACGCTCAATATTGCATATTCATTAAGGCAAACATACTAAATGGATAGCCAATGGATAGCATATATATCATAATCGATTTGTAGAAAGTCTTTGGGGCATACACTCTACATGGAGATTGCGTTCTCAGTGTTTCTGCCCCAGGCAGAAACACATTGATTCCAGA